>JAVTVJ010001398.1:0-41794 GCA_034509425.1 Eopsaltria australis
GTCACAGCTGTTTCTCTCCCATTTGCAGCCCCATATCTAAACATGGGCCCTATAACTAAGGCTACAGTGGCTGTTATACAGTTTGTGTCATGGGTCAATAAGGTGAGGAATTCATGGATTTTCAACTTCCTCTTGAAGGCAGGCATGTGGATTCACAGCTACCACACACTAATGACATGTTTTCAGGGTTACTTTAATAATGGTACCTACTGCGAGGAAATGACACCAAAAGAAATGTTCTCACAACCCTTCACCCAGCTCTTTGGGCCTATCCCGCCAATCTTTGAGGGGTTCAAATCTTCTCTAAATGCTAATGATACCATACAGTGGCTGGTGTTGCTGATAGGCCTGCTCTATTTAGCATTCAGGGATAAGGGGGCTCTGACTTGGATAGCCACTCTGACATCTACCCCAGACAATAGGGATGAGGCCCCAGAACCTGACACGGCCCCAAAGACTAGGGATGCTGCCACAGAAACTGACCTGGCCCCGGAAACTAGGGATGCTGCCACAGAACCGGACACGGCCCCAGAGACTAGGGATGCTGCCACAGAACCTGACACGGCCCCAGAGACTAGGGATGTAGCCACAGAACCTGACATGGCCCCAGAAACTAGAGACACCATCCCAGAACCTGACATTGCCCCAGACACTAGGGATGTTGCTACAGAGTCTGACCCGGTCCCACAACCCACCTCAGAAACAACCCACCCGGATTGGGTGGGAGTCCTGGTGACAGAGATACGCGAGATGGGCCAAGTGCTGAAGGAATACACTTGCCCAGCTGGTGGGAAACCCTTCCCCTACCCCAAAGAGGGAGAGTCTAATGGCGCAGCAGGGGAACCCAGAGACGTTACAACCGCTCAGGCTCCAGTCAGATCAGAGGGGCAGCCACAGCCAGTAGCAGTTGCCCCTGTGGAAAAGAGGAAGACTAAGGTCAAACCAGAGCAGCCAGTGAGTAATGATGGGGAAGCAGGACCCTCTCAACCAGTAGGGAGGCCAAGGATTGAAATCACTACTGAGTCCCTGGGGTATGACAATCTCCGTAATCTACGAAAAGACATTGTGTGACGGGGTCGTGAGCCTTTTACAACTTGGTTACTTCGGGTCTGGGACCTTATGGGGATGGGCGTGCAGCTGGATAGTATTGAGGCAAGGCAGCTGGGACCCTTGTCCCAGGACTCAGGGGTTGATCAGGTATTCGGAAGAGATGACGGGCCCCTGTCTCTCTGGGAACGGCTTTTAATAAGTAAGAGAGAGGTTTGTCAACAGGGAGAGAATGCAGGAGTATCATCATAGAAGACCATGGAAGACCCTTGAGGAGGGAATCCAACAGCTGAGGGAGGTGGCAGTATTGGAGGTACTCTTCAGGAGGGATGGACAACATGATAATGACCCCGACAAGGTCAAGTGTACAGGGCAAATGTTGTGGAATCTGGCAAAGCTAGGGCCCTCCCAATACACCATCTTCATTGCAACAATTAATGCTGATGACAACCGAGAGACAGTGGGTTCCATAGCCACCAAACTCAGGAATTATGATAGCATGATCAGTGGCCCAATGCAGGCTCAGGTCTCTGCTGTGGTCAAAGACCTCAGAGAGGAGATGATGAGGGAGGTGAGGGAGGAGATGAGGTTGATGAGTGCGGCACCAGTGTGAGTCACAAGCCCCAAAGTCAGAGCCCAGCGCCCCCCAGCCAGGGAGAGAGGGTACACCCCACGATCTGAGCTGTGGTTCTTCCTGTGTGATCATGGAGAAGACATGAGGAAGTGGGATAGGAAACCCACTGCTGCCCTGGCAGCACAGGTACAGCAACTCAAGGAGGGAAATACTAACCGAGGCGGGGGGTCTACTAAAGTGAAGGTAGCCTCAGCCTCCTGTGACCGAGATGCCAGATATTACAGAAGAGAGGACGATCTCTTAGATCCCCTGGAGGGGACCTCTACCATGTACGCCCAAGAAAGAAATGACAACCAGAGCTAGAGGGGCCCTGCCTCTAGCCAGGAAGAGGCACGGGAAAACCGGGTCTTTTGGACAGTGTGGATCTGATGGCCTGGCACATCAGAGCCACAAAAATATGAAGCGTTAGTTGATACTGGTGCGCAGTGTACCTTAATTCCATCGAGACATGTGGGGGCAGAACCTGTTTCTATTGCCGGGGTGACAGGGGGATCACAGCAATTAACTTTGTTGGAAGCCGAGGTGAGCCTGACCGGGAAGGAGTGGCAGAGACACCCCATTGTGACTGGTCCAGAGGCCCCATGTATTCTGGGCATAGACTTCCTCCGGAATGGCTATTACAAAGACCCAAAGGGACTCAGGTGGGCTTTCGGAATAGCGGCTGTGGAGGCAGAGGGCATCAGGCAACTGAACACCTTGCCTGGGCTATCGGAAAATCCAAATGCAGTGGGACTCCTGAGAGTAAAAGAGCAACAAGTGCCAATTGCCACCTCGACAGTGCACCGCCGGCAGTACCGGACCAATCGAGATGCCGTGATCCCAATCCACAAGATGATCCGCGACCTGGAAAGCCAAGGAGTGGTCAGTAAAGCCCACTCACCCTTCAACAGCCCCATCTGGCCTGTGCGCAAGTCTGACGGGGAATGGAGATTGACTGAGGACTATCGTGGCCTGAATGAAGTGACTCCACCATTGAGTGCTGCCGTGCCAGACATGCTGGAGCTCCAGTACGAGCTGGAGTCCAAGGCAGCAAAATGGTATGCCACCATTGACATCGCCAATGCGTTTTTCTCCATCCCTCTGGCAGCGGAGTGCAGGCCTCAGTTCGCCTTCACCTGGAGGGGTGTGCAATATACCTGGAATCGGTTACCCCAGGGGTGGAGGCACAGCCCCACGATGATCTGCCATGGACTGATCCAGGCTGCACTGGAAAAGGGTGAGGCTCCAGAGCATCTCCAATACATCGATGACATCATTGTGTGGGGGAACACGGCAGCAGAGGTATTTGAGAAAGGAGAGAAGATCATCATGATCCTCCTGGAAGCCGGTTTTGCCATCAAGAAAAGCAAAGTCAAGGGACCTGCTCGAGAAATCCAGTTCTTAGGGGTAAAATGGCAAGATGGACGGCGCCAGATTCCCACGGAGGTCATCAATAAGATCACTGCGATGTCTCCTCCAACTAACAAAAAGGAAACTCAAGCTTTCCTAGGGGCCATAGGTTTTTGGAGGATGCACATTCCAGAGTACAGCCAGATTGTGAGCCCTCTCTACCTGGTCACCCGCAAGATGAACGATTTTCACTGGGGCCCTGAACAGCAACAAGCGTTTGCCCAGATCAAGCAGGAGATCGCTCATGCGGTAGCGCTTGGCCCAGTAAGGACGGGACCAGAGGTGAGGAATGTGCTTTACTCTGCAGCCGGGAAAAAGGGCTTGTCCTGGAGCCTTTGGCAGAAGGTGCCTGGAGAGACTCGAGGCCGACTGCTGGGATTCTGGAGCCGGAGTTACAGAGGGTCCGAAGCCAACTACACCCCCACAGAGAAGGAAATCTTGGCCGCCTATGAAGGAGTTCAAGCTGCCTCAGAGGTAATTGGCACTGAAGCACAACTCCTCCTGGCACCTCGACTACCAGTGCTGGGGTGGATGTTCAAAGGAAAGGCTCCCTCTACCCACCACGCCACCGATGCCACATGGAGTAAGTGGATCGCACTTATCACACAGCGCGCCCGCATTGGAAATCCGAACCGCCCTGGGATCCTAGAAATAATTATGAACTGGCCAGAAGGTGAGAGTTTTGGTCTCACTGATGAAGAGGAGCAAGAACAAGTGACCCGGGCTGAGGAGGCTCCACCATATAATCAACTGCTAGATGAAGAAAAGTGTTACGCCCTTTTCACTGATGGTTCCTGTCGCATCATAGGGATGAACTGGAAGTGGAAAGCAGCTGTGTGGAGCCCCACTCGACAGGTTGCAGAAGCCACTGAAGGAGAGGGTGGGTCGAGCCAATTTGCTGAACTCAAAGCTGTTCAGCTGGCCCTAGACATTGCTGAGAGAGAGAAGTGGCCAAAGCTCTATCTCTACACTGATTCGTGGATGGTAGCCAATGCTCTATGGGGTTGGCTGGAAAGGTGGAAAAAGGCCAACTGGCAGCGTAGAAGAAAGCCAATCTGGGCAGCTGATGAATAGAAAGACATTGCCACTCGGGTAGAGAAGCTACCCGTAAAGGTCCGCCATGTAGACGCCCATGTCCCTAAGAGCCGAGCTAACGAAGAACACCAGAACAACAAGCAGGTAGATCACGCTGCAAAGATTGAGGTGGCACAGATAGATTTAGACTGGCAACACAAAGGGGAGCTGTTCCTAGCCCGATGGGCCCATGATGCCTCAGGCCACCAGGGCAGAGATGCCACCTATAAGTGGGCATGAGACCGAGGGGTGGACCTAACCATGGACAGTATCTCCCAGGTGATCCATGATTGTGAGACGTGCGCCGCGATCAAACAGGCCAAGCAGGTGAAGCCTCTATGGTATGGTGGATGGTGGTCCAAATATAAGTATGGAGAGGCTTGGCAGATTGATTATATCACACTGCCCCAGACACGGCAAGGCAAGCACTACATTCTCATAATGGTAGAAGCCACTACAGGATAGCTGGAGACCTACCCTGTGCCTCATGCCACTGCCCGGAACACCATCCTGGGCCTTGAAAAACAGGTTCTTTGGAGACATGGTACCCCCGAGAGAATTGAATCCGACAATGGGACTCATTTCAAAAATAGCCTTATAAACACCTGGTCTAGGGAACATGGCATCGAGTGGGTGTACCATATCCCTTATGCACCAGCAGCTGGGAAAGTTGAATGGTACAATGGCCTGCTTAAAACCACCTTGAAAGCACTGGGTGGGGGGACGTTTAAGAACTGGGAGACTAATTTGGCAAAGGCCACATGGTTAGTGAACACCCGAGGCTCCTCCAACTGAACAGGGCCTGCCCACTCTGACCCCTTGCGAACAACAGATGGAGATAAGGTTCCAGTAGTACACATGAGAAGTATGCTGGGAAAGACTGTTTAGGTAAACTCTGCCTCAAGTAAAGACAATCCCATCCATGGGGTTGTCTTCGCTCAGGGAACAGGCTGCACCTGGTGGATGATGCAAAGGGACGGAGAGACCTGATGCATACCTCAAGGAGATCTTGTTTTAGAGTGAACTACCTATGACACCGTGCTTGTATCTGAATCTGCATGTATGTATATATTTCAAAGGTTTAAATTTGATGTAAGGTGTTTGCATGGGAAAAAATTTGGGGTGGAGAATGTTGGAGTTTCGATTTAGTTTTTTTTTCCTCAGGAATTTTTCTCCCATGGGTTGCTAAGACACTAATGACTGAGCTAGTGGCTGAGTACTTAAGAGAACAAAGCACCAAGGCTAGGGCTTTTCTCCTTGGCAGGGTGGGGCAGAATCGCTCTCATGGAAGCAGGGCCTGACAACGCGAGATTTTGGAGACTGAAAAAAAGCAAGGGCAGGGGGGAGGTCGCTCTCTTGCTCAGGACCCCTCAGAGCCGGACGGTTGGAGCTGCTGTCTGCTGAACCCACGGCCCCTGAGAAGCCAGCACGGAGATGCCGGTCTGCCTGCTGTGAGTTTTTGTCTCTACCCCCATGGGGAGCTGCCTGCCACCAGCCTGTCTCTCCCCCGCTCCTCCACGCCGCTCCGAGTTTTTTCGCTACATTGTAGCTGAGCTCCCCCTTCATGCCGGGACCTCTTGCCGTCCCAGCTCACTGTGTCTGGGGATCCTGCTGTGGCACAGACACCAGCCACCCCCAAGGGTCTGTGAAACAAAGGCTCTCCTCCATCCCTCTCTGCCTCGGGCAGCCGCCATTGCCGTGTGCTACCTGAGCTCACGCCGGAGCGCCCCCTGCAGCTGCCGGGGAATCATCACACCCAGAGCGCCCCCTGCAGCCACAAGGGAATTATCACACCCGGAGTGCCCCCTGCAGGCTGTGACTGGAACTGCACCAAAGGGAAAAGTGCCTGAAGCCGAGCAGGCTGCCACTGGCTTTTCTGGTTCTGTTTTGTTGGTTAACGCCATAGTTGTTGCTCTTTGTTGGCTTTGTTTTAGATATTAGTAAAGAATTGTTATTCCTATTCCCATATCTTTGCCTGAGAGCCTCTTGATTTCAAATTTATAATAATTCGGAGGGAGAGGGGTTACAGTTTCCCATTCCAAGGGAGGCTCCTGCCTTCCTTAACAGACACCTGTCCTTCAAACCAGGACAAAAACTCACAAATTCAAGGCTTTGAGGTCTTGCTGATATGTTTGGCTGTTTGTGAAGTGTCTTTCTGTAAAAGACAGGAGCCCACTCTCATACTGACTCATGTCCACCTTCACATTCATGTTTACATTCTTGAGGCAGCCATCAGAAAACAGGCTGAAAAACAGGCCGTAGAAAAGGACAAAAATCTTTCTCTAAAATTATCTAGGTTACAATTATCAGCCTCAACATTTCATGTTTTATTTCTAACCTAGAGCACCAGCTCAGAGCCTGGAGACATCAATATTTTTTGTATCTCTTTATAGACTAGATATTAGCAACAGCAGAATCATTAATTAACATTTTCAAATAAGATTTAATTCAGACTTTTGTTCCTTTAGAATAAATAAATAATATTTTCTCATTATCATTATCTTATTATTAACAATCTTGCTTTTTAATATAATTTACTACATAATTAACAAAGCCATATCTTCTTAAAGGCACTCATCTCTTAAAATAACCAACTTTAGGTCAAAAATCTGGAAAAAAAACAATGAAAAAATCTATTATAGAACAAGTAAAAATTACATAAGGGGCAAGAAACTTTTCATCTCTGGAAACGCTCTTGAAATGCAGTAAATTTATTATATCACTAACAAGTTCATAATTGGTCATCCCTGGAAGGGGAGCTTTTGTGAACTGTGAGACCCACAGAATGAAACTATGATGAAATACTGTATGAGTATGAAACATTTTAGTTCCCTTTGTGGTTGTTTTTTAATCTCAAAGCAATAATGACGTCCCCAGAGTGTCATGCTTTTACACAGATGATCTCATCACTTTCTTCTTTCCTTCAACAGAAATAATATTTAGAAGAAACACAGTAAATGTAATGAAGATGAGCTTCAATAAAAGGCTAAATTGTGCAGAACTTAATGTAAAAGAATCTTGAAGACAGATCATCAATACAGTAATAAACAAATCCATTTCTTCTGTGGCCGTCCGCCTGCCTCCTCGGTGGAGTGGAGGTGGCTACTAGCAAAGGCGGATGCGACTTGGGTCCTTGGGGGCCAGCCTCGTTCCCAATCGCCGAGCGACTCTTGCCCTTGCTCCCTGCTAGCTGCTCGGTAGGCGAACTCTCCCACACCTCAGGGGGTTCCTCCAACCCAGGAATGAAGAGACACAGACACGAGGTTCTGCACTCTGTGACACCGGGGATCGGAGGACCTCGATTCCCCTGGGACATGATCTTTTATTGTTCCCCCGGTGACCAATCACCGGGTAGCAGAGGGGAGGAACTGGGGAGGAGCAGGGGACAGGGAGCGAACCAGGGATAGAAGGGGGATGAGCGAGGGTTACAGACAGGGGAGTGATACAATGAACAACCGAGTAACTGAGAACTCTCTAGGAAACTGGGGGTGACTAACTCAGATGGGCAGGTGGTGCTCCCCAATGAGCCCTGGGGGTATTAACCTGTCTCGAGCCCAGCCTCTTCTGGGCTAAACTATTGTTTGCTCTACCTCGGGGGAGCCCTCCTCCTCCCCCCAGGGCTTTCTCATTGGAAATTCTTCTTCTGGGGTAACCTGCACCACTGCCACATCTCCCCTGTTTTTATTACTTAAAGGCAATGCGCGGTTAACTAAAGAGATAACAAAACACTTAACACAACTTAGGGAACAAAGTCCAAGGAAAAGAGTCAACAAAAACCAAAACAGAGTCTGTAAAACTTGTGAAATCCAGCCAGAGATCCCCCAGCTGGTGAAGAGGCTATCGAGCCAGTCCTTGCCCTCCGTCTTGAGTTGGTGGATCTGGTCCCGCATCTCCTGGATTGTGGACTTGATGGATTGGGCGTGAGATGAAAGGTTGAAGCAACACAGTCCTTCAAACTCTTCGCACCCGTGGTTGTGGAGCAGCAGCAGATAGTCTATGGCGGCCCTGTTTTGGAGCGTCGCCTGCCTGGTTGCCTCCTCATCTGAGAGGAGTTCTGAGAGCGCCTGAGATGTTAAATTGGCTTGCTTTCCAAGCCAACACTCTAGGTGGGAAAGCTCACCTAGGGCCTTGGCTGCCGCCACCCACGGCAGAAATATCGAGGCCGCGACCCTTTTGGAGAACGACCAGGAGACCACGTTATTATCACAATTTGGGTCCAAATCTAGGGTGGATCGTTTTTGGTGGGTCATATTGGTGTGGTCTCTCCAGGATAACAGCTGGTTCATTCCTGGTGTCAGCAGGGAAAGCTTGCCGAGCGTGCACGGCCCTCCCCTGAGACGGGACGGGATTCCTGCCCACACACGATCTCCATATATTAAGAAAATCCCCTTAGGGAGTTTCTTGGGGGAATTGGTGGATGCTGACCATGTAAATTTAGCAAATTTGCACCAGGCTCTTTCACTGTAAAGTTTCCAATTGTTAGGGGTGACATCGAAGGCTTTCTTTGTTACCGGAGGAATGGTCAATGTGTCAACTTTATCTGCCTTCATTGCCATTATGGCCTCCCCTCGTCCTGGGTTGGTTTCCCGCGGCACATCCCTGTACCTTTGCCAGCTCTTTCTCCTATCCCAAAGGGAGCTATAAAGAATTTGCCTCTGGTGTCTGGCGGCACTAGGGTCTGCGAAAGAGGTACAGAACGCGGGTTGTGCCGACCCCAACAGGTCCAATTCTTGGGGTTCGGTGTCCATGGGTGGCAGGGCCTGCATCCACTGATCCCAACTGTGGGATTGGTTGGTCCCTGAGAGAAAAGCGTGGTACTCTGGCCATGTCCCAGGAATCCCTACCAGGCAGGTGCTAATCGGGCTGTTCGCTGAGTCGACGTGAAGGCAGAAGTCACTCTGACCGATGGATTTTGCCAGAGTGACCCACACGTTTTCTCGAGGCTGCTGCACCAGCCACGGGGCAGACGCCGGAATTTCCAGGAGAAACAGGACCCTAACAAAAATCCAGACTGGCTCCATCTTCCTTGGGGATCTCTGATGGGTAGACTGAGAAAGAAAAACCTTAAAATCTAACAAAAGTGATCCAAACGACAAAAGGTAACTCTAACATAAACTCCCCCTCTCTCCCCCCTTTCTCTTGAATGGGTAGGTAACAGGGATAGGGACACACAAAAGGTAAGTCAGAGGGGTAGGTTGGGGAAGGGTAAAAGGCGGTGTATAGTCCATGGTATTGCCGAGTATGGTTGCCCTCTGACATCTCTGGTGTCTTCTTCCTCTGGGACTTCTTCTTGCTGAGATGCCGGAGGGTCGTCTAAGCTGGGCAAGTCTTTTTTTCTCCTTTTCTTCCAAGCCTCCGTGGCTTGGAAACTTTCTTCTTGCGGAGACTGGGGTGGAACTGTCTCTGCAAAACAAGCTCGCTTTCTCTGCTTAGGCCCCCGGTAGGGTCGGACATACCTAGCTGGGATCCATTTCGGCCCCTCTGGGGTGGACACACATGCGTACCCTCTGCCCCAGACAATCAGTGGGAGAGGCCCTTCAACCTCATGGGTCTCAGGGTCTCTTACCAGCACCGGCGGATGTTCTTTTAATTTGGAGTTGGTCGAATTAGTAAAGTGCCGGAATACAGGGGGGACGGGCTCTTCTGGTGTACAATTTAAAAAGTTAATCGTGAAGAGCGCCTTGCAGAGTCGCTCAATGGGCGATTTCTTCTCTGCACCTCCCTGCTGCTGGTAGAGGACTCTCTTAAGTGTACCGTGAGTCCTCTCCACGATGGCCTGCCCCGTAGGGGAGTGAGGGATGCCGGTGACGTGGGCAATCCCCCACTCCTGGAGGAAACTACGGAGATAGGCAGAGGTGTACGCCGGGCCATTGTCCGTCTTTATCTTTTTGGGGGTACCTAGGACAGAGAACGCCATTAGAAGATGTTTGCGAACGTCTTTCGCCTTTTCGCCCGTGTGGGCCGAGACGAACACAGTATGGCTAAACGTGTCTACAGAGACATGTACATATTTGAGTCTGCCGAACTCTTGGATATGGGTAACGTCGGTCTGCCAAACTTCATTTGCAGCTAGCCCTCGGGGGTTTACTCCTGGATGGAGCGAGGGCAGCTGATAGGTCTGGCAATTGGGACATGTCGCCACGATTGCCCGAGCCTGTTCTAGAGGTAGGTGGAACATCCTCCGGAGGGCTGGGGCGTTCTGATGGTAGAACTGGTGGGACATCTTGGCTTGTGCGAAAGTGTCAGGGATGTTAGCTGACTGCACCTGCGCAGCCATTGCTAAGGCGTCTGCTCTGCGGTTCCCCTCACTGATGTACCCAGGAAGGTCTTGATGCGATCTCACATGCATCACGTGAAATGGGTGCTCTCGGTGGGACAACAGGGACACTAGCCGCGAGAGCAGCCCGAATAAATTTTTGTTAGAGACCTCCTTAAGTAAACTGTGTTCTGCTCTGACAGTCATCCCAGCAACGTAGGCCGAATCTGTAACCAAATTGAGAGGCTCCTGGAACCTCTCAAAGACTCTGACGACGGCTGCTAGTTCTGCAATTTGTGGGGATCCCTCCACCACATGGACCTCAGATTCCCACTTCTGGGTCCGAGGGTCCTTCCAAGTCATGACTGACTTGTGAGAGGATCCCGAGCCGTCGGTGAAAACCGTCAGAGCTCCTTTTACAGGCTTTTTTGACTGCATAAACTTTGGAACCAAATTAAAATTTGTGTTAAACAGGTGATGTTTCAATTTCTTTCCCGTGATTTTGCCTGGGAAACTGTCAAGAGAGAACTGGAGGCTCTCATTGGACTGGACTAATTTTTCCAAGTCCTCATCTTTCCAGGGAACACGAATGCATGAGAAATCGCACCCCGCAAGGGTGCGGAGCCTGGCCCTCGCTTAAATCCACTCAGAATTAAAGGCATTCCAAGGGCCCTCTCGTTATTCTCTTCAGCTGATAGCTAAACTGGCTCGTTCCTGCACCACACCGCAGGCCGCAGTTTCTCTGGCTAAGTGTCTCCGAGACGCTGCCAGAGTGCCTTGGGATAGGGGCACTCCTGGAAATATAGCTAACTGGAATCTGTCGTGGCAACGCCGGGCTGGACAGAAAAACCAAACAGCTATAAGTGGCGCCCAACGTCTGGTCTTGAGAAGAACTCAAGCCCCAGAAGAGTGTCCCAGTCCACGCTGTGGTCTGGAGTTCACCCGTTGGAAGCTGCTCCCCAGAAGACGTGCTAAGTTCTATTAGCACTTTCCGAAGGGGGTCTGAAAACCTTCGACACCACAGAAGGCTCAGACCAGCTGAAGGCTCTGCTTTGGACTGCAGTCACCGAGGAAACCAAGAAACAGCAAGGGATCAAGTTCAAGGGTCCACACAGGTAGTATTTCGGGCTGGGGTTTCACTTCGGGATTGTCCAGGCAGGGAGAATTACTCAGGATGGGTAAGACCTTATCCTGTCCTGAACGTGAGGTTTATTACCAACTTAAAAGCATCTTAAAATCTGCTAACAGAGCTTTCAGCAAAAAGCTCTTGAAGCGTTTCACTAAGTTGGTGTTTCTCTATCACCCTTCTGTTTCTCTCTCTTCCATAAAATCCCTTGATTTCTGGGATCAGGTCGGGGAGAGACTCACGCGTCTTTCAAAAACAGGAGATAATTCATTACGATTGTATTTTCCCTTGCTCATTTTAATTTGTGAAGTTTTAAAAGAGAAGGAGAAAAGTTCGGAACGCGCGCGCCTCCCCGCCCCGCCCCCCCCCAACCCACCTTCCTCCCCTCCCCTTGTAAAGACGCAGAGTGAGGACAAGAACAGCGACAAAAAACTCCAAGAGCCCCCCCAAACCCCCCGGTCCTCCCCCGAGCTTCACCAACCCGCGGCCGAGTCCTCCCCGCCCCCCTTTGGGCCCCCTCCAGCACCCAAAACTCTCACAACTTCAAACCCTCAGGGAAACAAAGGAACAAAGGGGCAAGATGGCGTCGGCCATGCGGCCCCTGGAGCCGGACCCAGCCCGCAGGGCGCGGGCGGGGGCGACTGGCCAGGGAACCCCGCCCCCGGCGCCTCCCCCAGCCCTCCCACAGAACCACACTACTCGCAGTTCGTTGCCGCTCCTCCTCCTACAGGGGCGGACCTTCCATCAATGGCGTCAGCACTGCAAACGCCCACCGCTGGGAACCTACCCCCTGCAGCCGCGGGGGGGGTAGCCGCGCCGTGGCCGCTGGCGTTCGCGGCCACGGGGATGCAAGCCGGGCTGCTTCCGCCCGTGTGGCCCTGGCTGACCCCGGCACAAGCCCCGGTACAAGCACCGCCAGCGCTGCTTGCCTGGCCGAGACTCGGAGCGGCGCCGCCGGAGGGAACGGCGCCGCCGCCGCCCCAGCTGGCCCCTGCCCCAACGCCGCCCGCCGCCTCACCGTGGCCCGGGTGCCTGCAGCCGGCTGGGGCTGCCCCAGCCCCTACCCCGGCCGCCCATGCCCCTGCCCCTGCTCCAACCCCTGCTCTGGCCCCTGCCCCGGCCCCGGCCCCGGCCCCGCCGCCCCCGCTGCTGCCGCTGCCGCCGCTGCCGCCGCAGCTGCCGCTCTTCCCGACGGCCACGCCCACCACACCCCCAACATACTCCCCAGGCGGTTTTCTAGCAACCACAGTAAACTCTGTCCAGCCTGCCTCCGTCCCGCCCCTAGGGGCGGGCGCACATGGACTCCCGCCGTTCACAGCCCCGGCTCCAATTAACGCCGCTGCTGCCAAAGCAGTGGTTCCCGCGCATCTCCCAGCCTCAGCAATACCTAGTAGCGTGAGCCCACCCCAATCTGCTGCCGAACTATCGCAGGAGAGGGGGGGAATGCTTCCTGGAAGTCAATCAAGATGCCACCAAGAAACCAGTCAGAAAATCACAAACACCGAGATCTTTGCAGCCCCAGTTCAGTACAACCCTCAAGGAGAGAACGCGGTATGGCAACCGATGGGCCTTCAAAATCTCAAAGACATATGTAAAATTGCAAAAGAGTTCGGGTGGGAGTCGTCATATTTTAAAAACATGTTAAACCTGACTTTTGAAACTCAAACCTAGTACCACATGATATAAAAACGTTGATGTCTGGTATCCTAAATGAAACTCAATTCTGGCTCTGGGAAAGATTGTGGCAGGAAAAATTAAAAGAACTTTTACCAATTTACAAAGTAAACGACCAAACAGCAAATTTAACCCTTGATCATCTTTCTGGCCAAGGAGACATGAGCAAACCTAGGGACCAAGCCACCAACTTGCCACCAGCATTTCTAGTTGATATTAAAAATACAGCAAAAAGAGCTTTATGGTGCCTGCCTTCCTCTGCTGCCCCTTCAGATAGTTATTCTGCAATCAAGCAAAGGCTTGACGAGAGTTTTGTTGATTTTGTGGAAAGATTAAGAGGGGCAGTAATGAAACAAATAGAAGATCCACAGTTGCAGAAAGAGTTCATAAGATCACTAGCTAAAGAAAATGCAAACATAGAATGTAAAAGACTCCTCCAAACCTTACCACGAAATCCAAAGCCAACCATTGCTCAAATGCTAGAGCTTTGTCCTGACATAAAACCTGAACAAACAGACTTTTCCCCCCAACAACTTCCAGTTAAGGGAGCACCCAAGAAAACCGTGGGTGCCGCTGTGACAGCAGACAATAATAAGGACACCCGCAAATGCTTCAATTGTGGGTCTCCTCACCATTTTGCAAAGAACTGTCCCAAACCCCGAAAAATTAACAACTCTTCCAAGCCGTTTACAGGTCCAGAAACTCCTCAGCCACAGGGAAACTGGACAACGAGCGTGGAGCAGCACCACGCGTTGACACAAAACTAAAGGCTGCAACACAGATCCCTTCCACCGTGTCCCCAACGAAACCACCAGCACCTGCGAACACCTGGGCCCCGCGTCTGAATGTGGTGAGTGCCACTGCAAACCATTTCACCAAACCCACATTCCATCATATCACAGTTTCTGTTTCAGGAAACATCGACTCTCGAACTGACATTCTAGTGGTGGGAAACTCGTTGAGAGGACCACCAGAACTGTTTGTGTTACCTGAAATCCACAGTGTCCCCCGGTATGAATTTCCAGATCACAGTCACTTGCACAAACACCCCCTGGTTTCTTCCACAATGGACTTGGGTAGCACAGGCCATAGTGATACCTAGAGATTTTCCTCGGCTGTACCGAACCCCGTGTTCTTTCTGGGCCGAGGTTGTTGGAGAAGACAAGCCAACTCTTAGCTGCAAATTGACCAATGGAAAAGCCACAACTTACCTAGATGGGATGATAGACACCGGAGCGGATGTTACCATCATCTCCAAGGCAGATTGGCCAATGCATTGGGCTCTGAGACCTTCTGTGGGGACAGTTTCTGGTATTGGGGGAACCTCTCCTTCCATGAGGAGCATGAATTCAATCTCCATAGAAGGACCTGATGGTAACATAGCCTCCGTCAAGCCCTTTGTGGTACCATCAGGCTTCACCCTATGGGGCAGGGATCTCCTCTCACAGTGGGGAACTCGAATAGAAATACCATCTCCTGCAAAAAATTTTTAATCGGGGCCACTGAGAGGCGCTCCACCCCAGCCCTGACTTGGAAAACTGATAAACCCATCAGGGTGGAACAGTGGCCCCTCTCCAAGGAAAAATTAAGCGCCCTGGAATCTCTAGTAGAAGAACAGCTTGCCAAAGGCAACATTGTTCCAACAGACAGTCTTTGGAACTCCCCTGTCTTTGTGATACGAAAACCCGGAAAGGACAAGTGGAGACTTCTTCATGATTTGCGAGAGATCAATAAAGTGATAGAAGAAATGGGTCCATTGCAGCCAGGTCTACCATCGCCCTCTATGCTCCCCCGAGAGTGGCCTTTAGTAGTCATTGACATCAAGGACTGCTTTTTCAGTATTCCTCTTAATCCTCGCGATGCTCCTCGCTTTGCTTTCTCAGTCCCTTCAGTCAACCGGGAAGCCCCAATGAAGCGGTATCACTGGCAAAAACTACCAATGGGAATGGTGAACGCCCCCGTTCTCTGCCAGTGGTACGTCTCCAAAATCCTCTCACCTGTCCGAAAAGCCTTCCCCAAAGCAATCATTCTTCACTACATGGATGACATATTAGTTTGTGCCCCTCAAAAAGACTATCTAGACACCACCCTGAAAGAGACTGTGAAAGCCATCGAAAGTGCAGGCATGGAAATTCAATCTGAAAAGATTCAACACACCTGCCCCTGGTTGTACCTCGGCATTCGCATCGGCGAAAGAACCATCGCACCCCAGCAACTCGTCATCCAGGACGACCCCAAGACCCTACGGGACCTACACCAGCTCTGTGGGTCCATCAACTGGGTTCGTCCTCTGCTAAGTCTGACGACAGAAGACCTTGCCCCCTTGTTTCAGCTTCTGAAAGGAGGCAAAGGTCTGGACTCGCCAATTTCCATCACTCCGGAAGCCAAGGACGCTATTGGTAAGGTGCAACAAGCGCTCTCTTCCAAGCAGGCGCATCGGACAGCTCCAGAACTGCCTTTCAGGTTCATCATACTAGGAAAGGTACCACACCTACATGGACTGATATTTCAATGGGACGAGAAGTTGAAAGACTCTCTTCTCATCATAGAGTGGGTCTTTCTTCCACACCAGCCTTCCAAAAGTATTACAACACCACAAGAACTAGTAGCTCAGTTGATCAAAAGAGCCCGAAAAAGACTCCGCACCCTGGCAGGGTGTGATTTTTCATGGATTTATGTTCCTTGGCGAATGAAAGATGTAGAAGAACTACTCCAGACCAATGAGCCCCTCCAGCTAGCCCTCGACAGTTATCCAGGCCAAATCACAGGTCACAAATTGAAACACCATCTGTTTAATACTAAATTCAATTTGGCACCCAAATTCCTCCAAAGTAAAACACCTTTAAATGCCCTGACAGTCTTTACAGATGGCTCAGGGTCCTCTCATAAGTCAGTGCTGACCTGAAAAGACCCAGAGACTCAGGAGTGGGAATCTGAAGTTCAAGTAGTGGAAGGATCCCCACAAATTGCAGAACTAGCAGCTGTTGTAAGAGTGTTTGAAAAATTCCAGGAACCTCTAAATTTGGTCACAGATTCAGCATATGTGGCTGGAATTACTGCTAGAGCAGAACACTCACTCCTCAAAGAAGTAGACCACCCAAAACTCTTTGGGTTGCTCTCAAGATTAGTGTATCTGTTGTCACATCGAAAGCACCCCTTCCATGTCATGCACGTGAGATCGCACTCAGATCTCCCTGGATTCATTGCTGAGGGAAACCGCAGGGCAGATGCCCTCGCTATGCCAGTGCAAATGTCCAATGTTCCTGATAGCTTTGCACAAGCCAAACTCAGCCACCAGTTTTTTCATCAAAATGCCCCAGCTCTCAAGCGGATGTTTCACCTTTCCCTTGAGCAGGCTCGAGCAATAGTAGCCACCTGCTCAAACTGCCAGAAATACCAAGTCCCCTCCTTAAATCCAGGAGTGAACCCCCGGGGACTCAACAGTTGCCAGATTTGGCAAATGGATGTCACTCACGTCGCCCAGTTTGGACGGTCAAAATTTGTGCATGTATCTGTAGACACTTTCTCAGGAGCAGTCTTTGCCTCTGCTCACACTGGTGAGAAAGCAAAAGATGTCACTAAACATCTCATGATGGCCTTCTCTATGCTGGGGACACCACAAGAAATAAAAACTGACAATGGGCCCACATACACTTCCCACAAGTTTAAAGAATTCCTTCACCAATGGGGAATCAAACATGTTACTGGCATCCCTCATTCTCCCACAGGTCAATCCATTGTAAAACGCACCCACCAGAACATCAAAAAGCTCCTTAACCAGCAGCAAAGAGAAACAGAAAAATTATCACCTATAGAGCGCCTTTGTAAAGCTCTTTTTACCATCAACTTTTTAAACAATTCGTTTGCTGAACCTGTCCCCCCCCGTGTTTCGGCATTTTTCTAATTCGACTCAAGCCAAATTAATAGAACAACCACAAGTGCTGGTTAAGGACCTTGAAAGCGGACAAGTGAAAGGGCCCTTTCGACTTATTGTTTGGGGAAGAGGGTATGCTTGTGTTTCTACCTCAGCAGGACCCATGTGGGTACCAGCGCGTAACATCAAACCCTATCGAGAAGCAAGCCCTGAAAACAGTGATGCAAACAAACAACAAGAGCAAGACAAAGAGGCGTGGAAGAGAAGACGCCGCAAGGATGAAGACAGAAATCCACCGAAGCGACGAAACAGTTTTTAAACCCCCTGTCTTTTCAGAGTTTTCCCCCCAGATGTTTCCCTAGTGTGTTTCCCGAACCTAACCCTATCCCGGTGGGGGGAAGAGAAAAATGAGAAATGCTTTTAGTAAGTAGTTAAGTGCTACAATTACCCAGTACCCTAATGTGTGTTCCCTTTCCGTTAAGGAAGGAAACCCTGAACCCCCAGAGAACCCAGAAGATGGAGACAACTCATCTCTCTCTGTGGCTGTTAGCCCTCGCCTTTTCAAGAGTGTCCCCATGGCTCGCTCAACAGCCAAAAGAAAATGTGTGGGTGACACTAGCAAAGGTATTAAAGCAAGACAGCATGTGCCTCAGTTTAGATAGTGCATCTAACCCCATGTCCACGTGCCTGGTTGGAGTCCCTGGGAACTCCAGAGAGTTCAAAGCTATGGGCAGAGGAGCTCACCCAGCCCATAGCTGGGACAGATGGATGAGGACCCTTCCTCATGCGAGCTCCGAACCCCAAGAGTTAGACTTGTTGGGGTCAGCCAAACCACACTATTGCACTCACTTTAGCACCGTATATGATTGGCAAGATTCTCCCTCTCAAAAGAGAGGACCATACAAAGATGTCTCACCAATTGATAAAAAGTCTTACTCAGATTCCATATGGTGTAATGATACTGAAATCACATGGTCCAACTCCATCAAAGATCCTAGAGTGCTCCCTAATGGGGTTTTCCTCATCTGTGGAGACCGAGTATGGGCCGGAATACCTTCTCGTCTTAAAGGGGGTCCCTGCACTCTTGGAAAACTTACCCTGCTGGCACCTGACAAAACGCAAATCCTGAGTTGGCAGAACAAATCCCAATTGGCACGACACAAAAGGCAAATCCAGGATTTGGACCCAAATTGTGACAGCGAAGTTGTCGGGTGGTCATTTTCAAAAAGGGTGGCTGCCTCTCTTTTTCTACCCTGGGCAGCTGCAGCGAAAGCCCTCGGTGAGCTTTCTCACCTGGAGTGCTGGCTGGGTAAGCAAGCCAATCTGACCTCGAGTGCTCTGACACAGCTCCTAGAAGATGAAGAAGCCACTAGGCAAGCAACACTCCAGAACCGAGCAGCTATTGACTTCCTCTTACTAGCCCACGGGCATGGCTGTGAAGAGTTTGAAGGCATGTGCTGCTTGAACTTATCCTCCAACAGCCAAAGCATCCGCAAAACTCTCCAACAAATGAAAGATCAACTTCACCAGCTGAAGACAGAAGGCAAAGATTGGCTGGACCACTTGATGGACCAGTGGGGACTTTCAGGGTGGGGGGTCAGAATCCTCCGCTCAATTCTGTGGGTGTTACTAACAATCGTCATTACCTTGTGTGTTCTCGCTTGTGTTAAAAATCTTTTGTTGTCCTTCATCCAACGGGCCTTTTTAGGAAAAACAGAAGGGGGAGATGCAGCTGCTGTGGATGTGTCCTTAGAGACTCCAGGGGGAGAAGACTTAGAAAAGGAGAAAGATAACTGGTGGAGAAAGTTCCAAAGAGATAGGAAACCCCTGGAAAGTGAAGTGACCATGGTTTAACCCAGGACAAACCCAAGTAGCCACTGCTAGTGTCCATCATCTCCTCCCTCCCCCTAAGAGCCTTTGTTCTATTCCCTGTTATCTACTGAGCCCCATTCCTTCCCTATCCCATAGGACCAAATACCCTTAGGCCTTCCCTATACTCCCCCAAAACCCTTGGTGATTGGTGGTACATGGTAACTCTTAAGGCCGTGTCTGAGGGCCCCTCGCTCTCTTGGACCCTGCCTCTCCTCTGTGTGAAGACCTTGCAATAAATCCACTCAGAATTAAAGGCATTCCAAGGGCCCTCTCGTTATTCTCTTCAGCTGATAGCTAAACTGGCTCGTTCCTGCACCACACCGCAGGCCGCAGTTTCTCTGGCTAAGTGTCTGCGGGACGCTGCCAGAGTGCCTTGGGATAGGGGCACTCCTGGAAATATAGCTAACTGGAATCTGTCGTGGCAACGCCGGGCTGGACAGAAAAACCAAACAGCTATACTCGCTCTGGTGATAAGCGAGGCCACCAGCTCTTGTGGCGTGGTAATAGTTTTGGACGGTGTGTGAGGGAGGAACACCCACTCTATGATTAAGAGGGAGTCCTTCAACCTCTCGTCCCATTGAAAGACCAGTCCGTGTAATTGGGGGACCTGCCCTAAGATGATAAGTTGAAAAGGCAGGTCCGGGGCCACTCTGTGGGCGTGCCTGGAGACTAAGGCTTTGCGCACCTTACCTATGGAAGCCCTGGCATCGGTGGTAAGCTGCTTTGGAGAGTCGAGTCCCTCACCGCCCTTCAGGAGATCGAACAAGGGGGCGAGGTCTGCTGTCGTCAGCCCCAGCAGAGGACGAACCCAGTTGATACTCCCACATAGCTGATGTAACTCCCGCAGGGTCCTGGGCTCGTCCACGATGTCGAGCTGCTGGGGTGCGACGGTCCGCTCACCGATGCGGATGCCGAGGTACTTCCACGGTAGGGTGCGTTGTACTTTGTCTGGATGGATGGTCATCCCGGCACGCTGGATGGCATCGATGGTGGCTTTCAATGTCAGGTCCAAAAGATGCTCCGAGGGAGCACATACAAGGACGCCGTCCATGTAATGGAAAATTATGGATTTCATGAAGGCTTTCCTCACTGGCGAGAGTACTCGGGCTACGTACCACTGGCAGATTACAGGGGAATTTTTCATTCCCTGTGGTAAAATCCGCCAATGGTACCTTTCCTGGGGCGCCTGCTTGTTCACAGACGGCACAGAAAAGGCAAACCGCGGCGCATCATTTGGGTGCAACGGGATCGAGAAGAAGCAGTCCTTGATGTCAATAACTGCGAGTGGCCACGCTCGGGGGAGCATTGCCGGGGATGGTAATCCCGGCTGAAGGGGACCCATGTCAACAATGACCTCGTTAATCTTACGTAGGTCGTGGAGAAGCCTCCACCCGCCTCCGCCAGCCTTGCGGATGACAAAGACAGGGGAGTTCCAAGGGCTGTCTGATGGGACAACATTACCCTTGGAAATTTGCTCTTCCACGAGGGACCGTAGGGCGCTCAACTTATCTTTAGTGAGGGGCCACTGCTCCACCCACACCGGCTTGTCAGTTTTCCAGGTGAGTTGCGGAACAGAGCCATGGGTGGGGCGCCCAGCAGCGGCCCCAGCTAGAAATCCCCTGGTGTATCTGGGATTTCTAGCCTGGTCCCCCATTGCGACAAAAGGTCCCTACCCCAGAGGTTGAAGCCAGAGGCCACCACGTATGGTCTTACCGTGGCAACATGACCGTCCGGCCCCTCCATCAAGATGTTATTAGTGGACCTCTGGGGCATAACGGCTCCCCCAAGTCCGGTGATGTTTTCGGTTGAGGGCCGGAGCCCCCATCCATGTGGCCACTCTGCTGCTGAAATGATAGTCACGTCTGATCCTGTGTCCATCATTCCTCGGATGTGCACCGCTGCCTTGCCGTTTTTGAGGCGGCAAGACAGGGTGGGCTTGTCGGTCCCCAGGAGCTCTGAGTACATGGCCCGTGGTGTCATCTTCGTCTTGGGAAGGTCCTCCGGAATAATTATTGCATGAGCCAGCCACTGGCCCCTGGACACGAACCAGGGGGCCGAGTGACAGGTGGCGGTGATTTTAAAAGTCTGTCCCGGGATAGCTGTAACAATCTGAGGGAGCACAAAGAGCCCGAGAGGGCCCCTCGTGGAGTCCCCCACGACCAAAAGCTCTGTCCTCTTATAAATGTCTCCACAAAGAAACACGTTATAACTACGAAAGTCTGTGTTGGTGATATGTTGAGGGTGGGCACTTACCAGGTGGAACCTGGTCATGTCCTTAGCCGCTGCAGTGTCCCCCTCTCCTGCCGATGGTGTGGCGGGCAGTCTTGCCGGAGCGGTGATGGTGGTCCCGGTGTTGTCAGCATTTAATTTGGTGTCACAGCGCAGTGCTGTACTGCACTCTTCTGCCCGTTTCCCTGGTGCTGGCGGCAACACAGGCAGAGCACCGCTCTGGGACCTGCAGGAGGCTTAGAACAAGAGGTGTTATTTCTCCGGGGCTTTGGACAAAAGCGTGCGATGTGCCCACCTTGTCCGCAGTTATAACACTTGTTATGTCCAGTTCGGTTATTGTCAATTTCAGGGGTGGCAGCCCCCGCTGCTGTCACATACCTCTTTTGCTGTTGGGGTCCGCGGCCTGGAGGAGGGGGTGCTACTGATGGCTCGGGGGTGATCTCGGCGCACGCTTCTAACATTGCCTCTAAGGTGGGCCGAGGCAATTTGGGGAGGGTTTTTAGGACTGCCTTGCAGGCAGCGTTGGCATTGGTGTATGCCACTGACCGGAGGAGCTTTGCTTGGTTTGAGGGGTCTTCTTCCTGTTTCTCGAGAGCCATCCTCACTCGGCCTACAAACTTAACAAAGCTCTCCTCCGGCTGTTGCCTGATGGTGGCATACCCATCTGAAGGCACCTCGGCAGATGGTAGCGTCAGGAGGGCTCTCAGCGCCGCCTGCTGTACGTCTCTAATCGCTCTTGTTGGGAGCTGTGCAGCCTGCTCCTCACCCTTGCTAAAGTCCCCCTCACCTGCTAGGTGGTCCATTGTCAGGTCATCGACCTCATCCTCCCCATCGTATTCTCCCAGGAGGTCCTCTAGTAGGCGTTTCCAAGCCCTTTCCCATAGCATATAATTTTCAGGAGTTAGGATCCCTTCCATAATTGACTTAAGGTCCTCTGGGACTAAGAGGTTGGACCTAAAGGTTGCTCTGAGCATGCCCTGGCTGTAAGATGATTCCAGCCCGTGGTCACTGATCATCTTACATAGGTCTCGCAGCTGGGAGAATGGAAAAGGCTCCCACCGGGGATTCCGGCCACGCCTACCCAGGTGGACCGGTAGGGCTACCAGACTTTGTCCCGCCTCCTGGGCCGCGCTCCCTAGGCCCCCGGGCTCCGGGTGATCTGAACTCGGGCAGGCTGGGGCCCGGCCCCAGGCCTCGGCACTGGCCTCGGCCTGTGGGCCTCCGGGTTCTAGGCTCCGGGGCCCCGAGTGCCGGCAGGCCTCAGCCCCCTCCCTTCCGGGTTCTAGGCTCTGGGGCCCCGAGTGCCGGCAGGCCTCGGCCCCCTCCCTTCCGGGTTCTAGGTGTCGAGACCCGGAAGGGGGGGCATGGGAATCGGAGCCGGAAAGGGCGGCGCGCGAGGGGACAGGTGCCGCGCGGGGCCGGCTGGAGGTCCCGAGGGGATGGGAGGGGCCCGACGCGATACCACGCCCCACGCGACGCAGGGGGAGGGACGGCCCTAGGGGCGGAGGACTCCGTGGGCAGGCTCAGGGGAGGAGTCCGGGGAAGGGGAGGGATCCCGCGCAAAACGGCTTTTGGCGCCAAAACGGGGGGTGGAAGGCGCGCTGGCCGCACGGCCGGCGCCATCCCGCTCCTCACCGCGGCTATCCTCTCTTTCATAACTACGACAAGGGGGGGGCATAACGGGCGCAATCGGGTATTCGGGCATAGGTAAAACATCTAAGGGAAGGTCTGGTGCGGAGGAGCCCTCTCCCCACCGGTCAGGGAGCGCCAGAGATTGCGGGGGATCGAGGGCAAACGACACCCGACGCGAGTCTCGACGCTTCAGGGAAGGGGGGTGAGGAGAGTGGGGTGGTAGGGAAAGTGGGGTAGGAGGAACTGGGGTTTCAACTTTCCCCTTACTAAGTCCCCTCAAAGAATCGCAAATTAAAATCAAAACCGAATAAAAACGAGTAACGCTAACATCTCCCTCCCGAACCTTTTTAGTTACTAAATCCCCGACTTTGTCCCAAAAGCCCAGATCTCGAACTAAATCTAAAGAAACCGATGGAAACTGAATAAAAACCCATCTAACGAATTCCCTTAAAAGAGGTTTCGAAAAACGCTTCCCCTCCGCAGTTAAAACTCCCTTAATTTGGGAGTAAAACCCCTTTTGCTGCCTGGAAAGCCGGGCACCCATAACGGCAGCAACTCCTAGCCGAGGTAAACAGGAAAGCTAACGCGGTGGGGTCAGGGGAAATTCTTAAACTCACTTTCCGGATGCTGCGCAGCGATTTTGCTCCACGTGCCGGGTCCCGGATCCCTGGCACCTCTCCCGTCCCTGACCGCCGGTCACAGTCCTCTGGCTAGGGTGGTGTGGTCACCGAGGCTCTCTCCACACTCCGTCGGGAGAGAGGTTGCTCGATCTCCCCTCCCGAAAAGTCCACTAAAACGCGGAGCTCTTCAGGAAGGGCGGCCGACGCTGCAACGGCGCGCTTCTGGCGAAGGTCGCTCCGATGAGGCAAGTGGTCAAGCTGACCAAATGCCGCACGTTGGGCGCCAGCTGTGGCCGTCCGCCTGCCTCCTCGGTGGAGTGGAGGTGGCTACTAGCAAAGGTGGATGCGACTTGGGTCTTCGGGGGCCAGCCTCGTTCCCAATTGCCGAGCTACTCTTGCCCTTGCTCCCTGCTAGCTGCTCGGTAGGCGAACTCTCCCACACCTCAGGGGGTTCCTCCAACCCAGGAATGAAGAGACACAGACACGAGGTTCTGCACTCTGTGACACCGGGGATCGGAGGACCCCGATTCCCCTGGGACACGATCTTTTATTGTTCCCCCGGTGACCAATCACCGGGTAGCAGAGGGGAGGAACTGGGGAGGAGCAGGGGACAGGGAGCGAACCAGGGATAGAGGGGGGATGAGCGAGGGTTACAGACAGGGGAGTGATACAATGAACAACCGAGTAACTGAGAACTCTCTAGGAAACTGGGGGTGACTAACTCAGATGGGCAGGTGGTGCTCCCCAATGAGCCCTGGGAGTATTAACCTGTCTCGAGCCCAGCCTCTTCTGGGCTAAACTATTGTTTGCTCTACCTCAGGGGAGCCCTCCTCCTCCCCCCAGGTCTTTCTCATTGGAAATTCTTCTTCTGGGGTAACCTGCACCACTGCCACACTCCATCACAGTTCCACCCAGCACCCCCAAACTCCCTCCCAGTGCCCACCAGGACCCTCAGAACCCCGTCCCACCCTCCCCAATATCCTTCAAACTGATTCTCAGCCCTTCCAGTCCCCCGAGCCTCTCTCCCAGTTTAAACCAGGCTCTCTCAAACTCCCTCCCAGTTACTCCCAGCACATCCCAATCCCCTTCCCAGCCCTCCACTCTGTCCCTCCCTCAGTCCCCCGTGGCTGTGGGGGCTGGGCCGTACCCCAGTGCCGGCTCAGGGGGTGCTCCAGGCTGACGTGCTTCACCTGGCAGCTGCAGGTGACCCCGCGCTGGGGGGGCGTTTCCAGCAGCCCCAGGAGCTGGTAGGTCCAGTCCCCGTTGGGGACAATGTCGGTGCCACCACGTGCAACTAGAGCTCCTGCTGGCCCTGGAACAGCTCAGCTGGATGTCGGCAGGGTAGAAATCCATCAAGGAGCAGAGCAGGCGGCTGGGGCTGGGCTGGGAGCTCGAGGGCACCAGCGAGATGGACACGCTGCGGGGCACTGGGAGGGAGCAGGGACACACTGGGATCGCTAGGAGGCCACTGGGAGAGACGGGGGAGGGCTGGTGTAGCATTGAGAGGGACTGGGAATGTACTGGGAGGAACTGGAGTGGCACTAGGAGAGATCGGAGGTCTGGGAGAGGACTTAGAAGGACTTGAAAAGGAATTGGAGTGGACGGGGAATTGTATAAGAGGGAGTGGTAGGGACTGGAGGGGCACTGGGAGCGACTTTTGTGGCACTGGGAAGGATTGTAGGGACACTGGGAGGGCCTGGTGTGGCACTGGGAGGGACTGGGAATGAAGTGCGCGGCACTGGGAGGCCGAGTCCGGCGCGGGACACGGGGCGCTGCGGGTCTGCCTGGCAACAGAGGAGTCATCAAAGACACGCGCTGTGATTGGCTGAGAGACGTCAGCTCCACGCCTGGTTGAGCTGGACATGCGGAGAGCCACTGGGATGGACTGGGAGGAACTGAAGGGGGCAGGAGTCCCCGGGGATGGGCACAAGGAGGGCTCGGGGGCGATTCCCAGGGAGGTTTTGAGAGGCTCCAGGGTCACTGCCAGGGCAGGGCCCGAGGGGACACGCTCTGATCTACGCTCACCTCTGCGCTCCACGCTGAACGGGGCATCAAGCACATAGTTGGGCCGGCAGTAATCGTCCACCAAAGTCCGCACGTACTCCAGTGTTCCCGGTTTGTTGTTCCAGCACCGCGCCTGTTTCACCCCATAGGGGGTGTCCCCCACAAAAACCCACATCGCTGTCAAAGTGCACGAGCTGCTCCCGGTTGTGGAAGTGCCTCCCTACGTACCTTACCTTCTCCGTGCCGTTAATGAAGTGACCCTCGTGCTTTACCAGAAACTGGAAGACCCCTGGGTGTTCATGACACAGGTCAGGGGGTGCCCCCACAAGCAGCCTTCAGCACCCCCCAGCAAGCTCAGAGCTCCGGGAGCCACCCCGGATCTCCACTCCCCACCCCCTGTGCCCCACGGCCGCCACGGGACCCTCCTGCCCGCTCTCCCACTTCCTCTTTTCCACCCTTCTCCCCATTTCCCCTTCCACATCCTCTCCCCTCCCACCTCCAGCCACTCCCCAGTTCACCTTTGGGGTCCTATTCCCCACTTTTCCCCTTTACCACCCTTTCCCTCCCAATCCCCTAAGCCCAAGTCCCCTCCCTCTCAGTGTTGGGGTTCCATCCTCCCCTTTTTCCCCACCTTCCCACCCTCTCCCACCCCTTCCTCACCTTCCCCCAATCCTAAGTCCCTCCCGCTCTTCCTTTGGGGGAATCCCCTCCTCCTTCCACTCAATTTAGGGGTCCCACACCCCCGCTTCCCACTCTATCCCCCTGTCCCACCGCGTCCCTTCCCCCCCGCTCACCCGAGAGCTCCGCGCCCGCAGCCGAGGGGGCTCCCAGCACCACCAGTGCCACCAGTACGGCCCCAGCTGCCGCCACACGCCCCATGGCCAGCGCCGGGCAGGTGCCGCCAGCCCCAAAGCGGCCCCGCTGCACTGGGAGCACCAGTCCGGACCAGTGCGGGGTCAGCAGCGCCGCGCGCTCGGATTGGCTGAGGGCACTTTTGGGGACTCCCTTTCCAGAGGCTCCACCAGGCAGCTAATGTGTCGTAAACTCTTCGCGCTCTGATTGGCTAAAGCGCGTTCCTACTGCTTTTTCATTGGCCGAAGGGTTTTTGGGATGCTGAAGAACTTGGGTTGGCTCTTTGGGGAGGGGGAACCTTGGGCTGCTGGGCAGGTGGGAGCTCGGCTGTGCCCAGAAATGTGTCCCCAGGCACGCGGGATCTCAGGGGTGTCCACGGCGTGCGGTGACGCTGGCCCGATGCCAGGCACCCACCAAAGCCACTCTGTCCCTGCCCCCCACAGCCACACACGGGACACAAAATGGAACCGAGGGCTCTTGGCTGGGGACAAGGACCGGGAGAGATCCCGCAGCAAACACCGGCACGGCCACAACAGACCCAGCCTGGGCATAGGCAGGGAATTTATTCCCAACCAAATCACAGCAGCACAAGGACAAGGGAAAGAAATCTCTCCAACACCTTCCCCACACACAACAGGGATCACCCAGAACGGGGGTCACCAGGGCTCTGCCCAACGGGATCACTGGGGATCATCCAACGCGGATCCTCCCATGGGGGATGGAGCTGGAGCAGCGCATGAAGCTCTTCCTTCACTCGGGGCACTCACAGGGCTTCCCTTAGCGGTGCCTTTGTTGGTGTTGGGTCAAGGCTGAGCTCTGGGAGAATCTCTTCCCACACTGGGGGCACTCACAGAGCCTCTCCCCACTGTGGATGTGCTGGTGTGCCCACAGGTTGGAGCTCCACCTGAAGATCTTTCAGCATTCCCCACACTCATGGGGCCGTTCCCCATTTTGGATCCTGTGGTGTTCTGTCAGGCCAAAACTCCCCCCAAAGCTCTTCCCACATTCCAAGCTCCCAGTGTTCCTCAGGCTTCTCTCCAGCTGGAGGCTTCTCCCCCAGCTCTGAGCTCTGCCTGGATCTCCGCCCGCCTTCCCAGAACAGGGAGGGTCTTTCCTCCTTGCAGCTCCCTGGGCTGGGTTTGCAGCCCCTCCTTGTGCAGGATCTCTGGGGCTTTTCCTCGTCGTTCCATCCGACCAAGGCTTGGGAATGGCAAATCCTGGTTTTAGGGGAAAGCAAGGTGGAACCACCTTGGCCTGGGGGTTTCTGCTGCCCAAATCCATCTCTAGAACTCAGCAGGTGTCTTGTGTCCATGAAAATCTCTAAAATATGAAGATACAGCCCTAAAAAAACATCCCAGATGTTCCCCATCTCTGGTCTCTTCCCTTTGGGGTTCCAGAAGTTTCCCTTCCCTGGGATGATGGCGGTCCCATGGCTCCAGGGGTTCCCCATTCTTCGGGGTCCAAGTGAGGGACAATCCAGAGACTTTTGTTTCTCCCAGGAGTCCCTTCTCTCCTGATTCTCTATTTTGGGATCCCAGGGGTTCATCATCTCCAGGCTCCCCCCTCTCCAGGCTGCAGGCGGGCCCCAGCTCTGGGATTGTCCCTCTCCCCTCACCCCACTCCAGGGGATCCATGGATCCCCCTCTGTCGGCGAGAGGAGCAAGACGACGATCCAATGTGGTTCATAAATCAAGCTCGTTTATTGTCAGACAGTGCACATACTTATACTACCTTACGTGCTCAAAATATTATTCACTTACAGAAGTTTCACACGGGATTTTTCTCTAATCTAATTAAAACACAGACTGGTCTCAGAAGGCAATAACATCAACAGTTTCTTCTGCCAAGCTAATCTCTAGACACCTGCACCTTGTTTACAGCTCTCATGTCTCCCTTTCCCACAGTTGTTTTGAGAACAGCCTTGAGCAGAGGCCTAACACTTATCTATGGAGTCTGGATTGCTCACTTATACCTTATGTCTGTGCAGCCAGAAATGGCCATTTCCCAACATATCCCCCTTCTTTTCTTTGAGCAATCCAGACCATGTTTACATTTTTCTATTATTTACGAAATACTTAACATTATAAACTAATTGACACTTGAACTTAACAGAAATGAAACTTAACAGCACTTAACTTTAACAGTCCTTAAAACTTACCTAAAATCACTTAACTTAACTTCACTTGAACTTAACACTTATATTTAGCAGAACTTAAATTTAACAGAACCTAACCTTAATAGTGCTTAACAGAATTTAAAATCAATAAACTTTAACCTAACATCACTTAAATTTAGTAACACTTAAACTTAACTGAACTTATGGCACTTTTACTCTTATGATTGTAATAACTATTAAAACTATCAATCTTATCTTTAACTTCATTCATCATCTATTTTTAAAACTTATATCAGTCAATCAATTTCTTAAAGGCAATATTACTCTTATTATCTACTTCAGTCTTTTCCCAGTTAAACTGGGTCTTCTTTGCACAAGCCCTCTAGCGACCCATGGCCCTGGTCATGGAGCCATTCTTCAACAATTCCTCCTTGTTCCTCTTTTGCAAGCAAAACATTGTGGGTCACTTTGGTTACTTGTTTCATTAAACAGCTATACACAATCTTAACAATTATTATAAACACAATAACAACAACACACAATCGAAGGCCTTCAAATAACAAGGTTTGGATCCAACCTGTGATGCCCAATGAGGACAACCATTTAGCTATTCCTAAGTCATTGCTCACTTGCAATTGCTGGGTGAGCTGAGTCAAAGTTTTTAATTGTGCATGTATTGAATTAGAATGATCAGAGAGATTCATGCAACACATTCCCTCAAATTCTTCACACCCATGTCCTTGTGCCAACAATAAAAAGTCTATTGCGGCTCTATTTTGCAACGTGGCGTGTCTCACCGAATCCACATCAAGCAACAAGTCTGAAATTGCTTTAGATGTAGCGTTTGTTTGTTTGGAGAGCCAACAACCTAGTTTGTTCAATTGGGCCAAGGCCCCAGCCGAGGCCACTCCTGGAGCAAGGAAGGAGGCTGCAATAATAGCAGCAGGCGACCAAAACTCGACATTAGATTTACAATCAGAAGCAAAGCCGTGTACAAAGCGTTTCAAGCGCCTGAGATGGTGCTGTCGAAGCTTATTAAGAATCATCGAGGTGTTAGGGGTCAGCAATGTCAACCTTCCAAGAGAACAGGGTCCCCCTTTTATTTTGGAGGGGATACCTGGCCAGGCTCGATCTCCACAAATGAAAAACACGCCACTAGGTAATTTCAAGGGTTGATTAGTAGAATGGGAAATGTTGGGGGAGGTATAATTGCACCATACACGAGTGTCTCTATACACTGAAAGGCTAGAGTTCACACGGGCCCAAGCCCCGGGGACCCACACCAAGCCCAGCCCTGGGCCATGGCGGCTACAGCCGGGGCAGGCCCCCACAACACCTTTTGCTTCCTGCATTGTTATCTTAAACTGGCGAAAAAGTCCCTTCGCATTTTGGTGAAAGGTACCATGAGCTTCTCCGGCCTTGCTTTCATCTGAGGGGCCTGGATTGCTCACTTACAGATGGCCATTTCCCAACATATCCCCCTTCTTTTCTTTGAGCAATCCAGGCCTGGTTTACACCTTTTTTTTTTTTCTTCTACTGTATTCATCAAATACTTAACTACACATGGCAATAATACACTTATGATTATAATAATTACTAAAACTATCAATTCCATTTTTACAAAGTTCACTAATCAGTCTTTAAAACTTAAGCTTGTTAACCAGTCTCTTAAAGGCGTACTTTAAGTGTACAATTATCTGTATCTTTTTCGTGATTTAACACACATACTTGCAACCTTACAATTCCCCTTTCTGTTTTAATCAGTATGAGTTTGTTTATGGCATTACCAGCCATTTGTCAGAGGTAGCGCAGTAAGAAACACACATAACTAGACAGAAGAATACTTCTAATACTATGTGCTAAACATTCTAAGGTGAATCTTGTGATTTTTTCATTACCCAATAGTTCAGCAAATTAGCTTCAATTGCTTTGTCTCTGAAGGCTGTTAATCAGGGTAATACCTTACCGAATTCTGGAATACTATGCTAACATCCAGGGTCTGCAACAGCTGCCTTGTTTCAGTGAAGACATGGAAAGCCCTTCCGGATAGGGTCTCCAGGTCCACCCCAAAAAGGATACAGCTGATATAAATTCCAATTATTAAGTCAAACCCGACTTAAATACGATTTGGATGCAGAAACACCTGGGTCCATTGGTAGATGTCCGACCAGGGAGAGTCAAGGCTTGGCCAGGGCCAGGGCTCTAACTGGAGGGATTTCCCTAGCACAGATCTTATGAGAAAACTGTTAGAAACAACAACTAAGAAGGTTACTTAAATCTGAGCAAATAATAGAGACAGTTACACAAACATAACACAGGTTGTGCAGACTGTAAAATAACAGACTTTGCCAAACACTTTTGACTAAAAAGACCATGGTACCATGAACATGATAATTAAAAGATTGCATATGCATGAGTTTACGTACGTAATCTTAACAGAACTTAATCCTTGCTATAACACACATAGCTATGTATAGTTGTAGTTAACTCTTATAAAATCTAGTTGTAATACTTAACTGTAACAGAACTTAACAAACCTAATAGCATTTAAACTTTAACAATATATTTATAAGTACTAATACACCAGGGGTGATCGCTTGGGATATGTTTGAAAACAGTGTTGCAAGCTGCAAGCACACAGATCCATCTTTTCTTTGCTCCATCTTCTCCGAGATCACTGTACTTCCAAATTCAGCTGTAGGTATAAAACTCAAACACTCATTGAAACAAAGTAAAACAGGAAAAACAGTAAGAACAGATTACAATTCCAGTCATTCATTTCTATCTAGCAAGACAAGTCCCATCATTAATTAACAAACAATACAAAGGTATACATTTCCTGACAAATTCTGCTACTAAGGCTTACCACTCTAAAACATGCAGGATTTTGCAGAATGAAAAAAATCAAGACAGAAATATTTGAAATCTTATTCTAATACTATCACTATAAGAAACAAACTGCTCAGTTTTGCTCCAACAAGCAATCTTCTTGTCTTACTTTTACATTATAAATTTCTTTTTTTTTTTTTTTTTGATAAAAGATACACTACTTAACTTTAACTTTCAAGAGTCTTTCAAGGAAAATCTAACTTAAACATTTCTTAATATGTAGTCTGCAAGTTTGCACATGTTATTTATTCAAATGTTTCTTCTAGCTTATTAATCAGTTTACATTTCGCCCAAACTTCCTTATTCTGCTCGGCCTCGGCTGCGCTTTGGCACCGGCCTGTTAGGTGTACAATTCTGCTGCGTCCCCTCTGGATCAGTTCTGCCACGTTTTCAATCCTTTGTTTTTGCTGAATTGTTGCTGTGGGCTGGATGCTTGTAAACAGTCACTCCAGCACTCTCACTCTCTCCGTCCTCCCTTTCTCCCCCTTTTTCTTTTTGCACTGACTAAGTGCAAGTCTTGTAGCAACCTAGATTTCCCAGATTTCTTCTTGTTAACACAAATTCCACCAGTAAAATCAGCAGCAAGTATACGAGACAATATGAACAGTCTTTGATACTTGCAGAAAAAAAAACGACCTATTAAAAGTGCACCCAGGGGTTGACTCAGGAGCACCAGCGGTCGAGGGCGCAGGCGCAGAGAGTGCTGGGCCGGTACTGTTGGAGCACGGCGGGCGGCCGCGCTCTCCTTCCCGTTTTCCGGTGCCAGCAAGCGAGCTGCGCGCGGTCCCTGTGGCTAGGGAAAACTGTTGTTACTTAGTCGATGCTGGGAAAAGAGGTTCCTCGCTGCCCGCCCGGCGCACGGAAAAGCGGTGGCGGTTGCCGCGCCGTGTCACCACCGCTGCCGGCTCCACAGCCTCCCACCCCCGGCGCACTGAGATGCCGCCGGAGCCGAGGGCAGGGGTCGCCGGGCAGGAGCCGCCGCTTACTGCAGCGGCCGCGGGGAGAAATCCGAAACCGCTGCGGGGGGGGGGAGGGGGTGCCGTTGGAGGCTCGCGGGCCGAGCCCTCTAACCTTTTAAACATGTAGAAATTCCTCCAGTACATCACTTTTCTGTCCCTTTTTCCCTGACGGATTGTAGAAGCGAGTCCGATTGCAAAGCTGTCTTCACAGTCTCGGGGGCGGCTGTCCGGTTATCACTGAACATGTCTCACAGCGCCCTTTTTAATTGTCTCTCAGCCGGGTATTTGAAAGGCCACTCTCGCTCTCAGGGTTAATCTACAGTCTCAAGTCCATTTTAGGAGATTCCGCATAGCGGAATTATCACAGTTCAATTCTCTCACAGAGATTATAAGTTAGAAGAGGTCCTGGACTGTCAGCTGTCCTTCATCTATCTCCATCCCTTCCGTCCTCTTCCCCAGACCTGAAGCACCGGGGCTCTCTGCCTAGGCGCGACCCTCCCGCCTCTGCGCTAAGGGCCTGCGTCTGGCAGGGGCTATCATTTCACCTCTTTTGTCTCCCATGGCTGTGACTATCTCTGCTATAAATGCCTGCATTCCCACCGGCACTCGGCTCATCCTTTCTAACATGACCTGAATGGAGGTGTCTGCGGGCAGCGTCTGCCGATTACAATTTTCTAAAACACACTGGCGTAACAGTGCCCCTCGCCTCCACTGCGGCACCCCAGCTGTGATAGCCGCGGATACCCTGTCATCCTGCAGGGACTCAAAGAGCACTGGAAACGCCGCTTCTCCTCGGCTTAAAGTTCTAACGTCCTGAGCTAGTTTTTCATCGCCCTCTTCCAAAGCTTTCTGTTCTACCTTCGCCCAGCTAATTCTGCGTCTCCCTTCCCCCGCGCGAAACGGAGCAGCGCCCCCGCCTCCACCTCCACCCAGCGAGGGGGGGGGCGCGAGCGGCGGCTGGCGCGCCGGCGGCTGCTCCTGCCGAGAAGGGACACTGCTTCCTCGCACCGGGCGAGAAGGCATAGAATCGCCCGGGGTGGGGGGCAAAGCCGGCTGATCTTCCTCCTGTGGTTCGGCCGGTGCACAGGGGAGGGGCGGACACCCCTCCTCCGGCTCCGGCGGCGCGGGCGCCGGGGTGGCCGATTGCTCCGCGCAAACAGCGGCCGCCTCCGGGGCAACGCCGTGCTCGGGCGGGGAGCCGTGCACCCCCCGCAGCACACACCTCCCTACTGCCGGCAGGCTGGGCGTTTCGTTACCAATGCCGAGCATTCCCGGGATAGGGCGCTCACCTCCCGGAGTCCCCCCGCTCCCTTCCGTGATTCCTTCTAGTTTTGCCGTGGTTACGGCTGCAACTTTTTTCTCTGCCTGGTATCTTTGCAAACAGGTCGTTACCTCCCTCCAGGGCTTCCCGAGTGTCGCGCCTATCTTGTTGCTGTCTAGAATTCCTTCAAACAACTGATCACCATATTTCCGCCATTCAGGCAGGTCAAAGATCGTATTAGGGTCCCTGAAGCAACCCTTTTCTACTCCTAACGTAACTAATCCTGTCACCTGTTTTAAGGTGTCTTTGCTAACTCCCCGCTTTTCTAAAAAGCATGTTAATAAGTCTACGGCTACCTCTTTGTCCATCTTCGTCCAGCTGGTTAACCACTTCTAGCTGATCGCAACGGCCTCTGCGTCCCTCCGCGCCGCCCCCTCCGCGTCTTCCCGCGCCGCGTCTATCCGCTGAATCTGCGATCGCCACGCAGCTTCTCAGAGTGTAGCCGTTTCGGGCGGCGGACCTTTCTCCCGAGGTCCGAGCTATCGGATCTCCCCTTCGTCGCGCAAAAGGTATAGATCTTAGCTCCCCGGTCGCTGCTACCGGTGCTTTCCCGATCCCGCCGGTCCGGTCCCGCACGTCGGCTCCGTGCCGAACGTCGGGGTCACCATTTGTCGGCGAGAGGAGCAAGACGACGATCCAATGTGGTTCATAAATCAAGCTCGTTTATTGTCAGACAGTGCACATACTTATACTACCTTACGTGCTCAAAATATTATTCACTTACCGAAGTTTCACACGGGATTTTTCTCTAATCTAATTAAAACACAGACTGGTCTCAGAAGGCAATAACATCAACAGTTTCTTCTGCCAAGCTAATCTCTAGACACCTGCACCTTGTTTACAGCTCTCATGTCTCCCTTTCCCACAGTTGTTTTGAGAACAGCCTTGAGCAGAGGCCTAACACTTATCTATGGAGTCTGGGTTGCTCACTTATACCTTATGTCTGTGCAGCCAGAAATGGCCATTTCCCAACACCCCTCCACCACTCTCCTGGGAGGTTCTCAAGAACAAGGTCTTCCCCCAGCAGATACCAGGTGATGGCGACATGGAGCCTCCAAAATATCCCCCAAAGGGGCATTTGTGGCTCAGCTTTGGGGTCCCGCAGAATCCAAAATTCCTGCATCCAAAATGAAACGCTCCCAGGGACCCTTAATGATATTTGGAACTCAGTTCTGGAATCTGTGTGCTCCCAAGCCCCTCCAAGAAAAAATGCTGCTCAGGGACCGCTGAGAGGTTTGGGATAAGCTCCCGCTCCCCGCTCACCTGCCGGATGTGGTGGGGGCAAAGCTCCCTGGGCTGGGGGAGCTGCAGACACAGGGGGCACTGGAACCTCCTGCTTCTCCTTCTATTCCTGTTCCTGCTCCTCCACTTCCTGATCCTCCTCTTCCGCTATCCCTCCTGCTCCTCCTCCTCCTCCTCCTTCCTAATCCCACCTCCTCCCCAGTACCTGCGTTCTGTGTATTTAGAGTGGAGAACCTTGCTTGTTTTCAGAGCTAGAACAAAGATCCCAGATGGAACAAGCCTTGTTGGTTTAGTCAGGGCCATCAGTGACTAAAGGTCGAGTTTCCTTTGGTTTGGTCCGGTCCTTGTTCCTCCTCAGTGTCAGGCTGGGCTCTGGGGTGTCCTCGTTTGCTGCATTTTCGGAGTTCCTCTGGATCCTTTGAGCCATGGGCTGTGCCCCGGGAGGATTCTTTGTGCTCCTTCTGACACAGGAGAACCTTGCAGGCGGTTTTTGCGGGAGCTGCTGCTGTGATGTCACAGGAACGTTGCCGCGTCCCCTTGGTGTTCCCGTTGCTGTGGGGCACGGAGGCCTCGGTGTCCAGAGCGGCTCTGGGCGCCTGCTCCTTGCCGGAGGATCCTCCTGCCCGAGGCATTGCCAGCAGCCAGCCCAGCCCCTGACGGGTGTCCTTCTGTGCTTGCAGGGCTGCAGGCTGCAGACGTGTGCAGCACGGCCACAATGATGCAGCAAGTGGCTGCTGCCCTTTGCACTCTGTACTCCGTGGCTTATTCAGGGTATTTTTTAACCCACCTGGCACGTAAGTCGAGGTTTTCCCTGGCTGCAGCATCTGTGGCTTTGGGCTCGCTGTGTGCTTTCTGTTCTTCCACTGGCACTGAGCTGACTTTGTCACCAAATTGCCATGAAGACACCGTGGCTTTGGGAGAGCTCCTGCCAACGGCTGCAGCTGAGAAAGGGGGTGTCTGCAGCCAGCGGGGCGTGCACAGCATTTGCAATGAGGCCGGGGCGTTCTGTTCCCTCGAGGGGAGAGTCTGTGGCAGCGGAGCCTGGAACTCCCTCCGTTTGCTGCTGCAGCCAAGAACGGACACAGCCCAGTATTTTGTGCTGTTCTCTTGCTTGCCGTGGGAAGGGACTGTGGCTCCTGGAGGGATGCTGTGAAAACAAAAGGCTCTCTCTTGGGGTTACCTTGCTCTGTGTGAGTTCCCACCACAGGCAGGTTTTTCCTAACAGCATCTGGTTCATGTTCCCTCTCCCCTTGCAGGGCACCTCACGCATGGATCCCAAGCAGCTCCTCCTTTGGTGAGTGGGAAAGGGACCTTTGGTGTTGGGAATTGTGCAGCAAGTTGTGAGCTTGGCGTGTGGCCAGCCTGGGGGACTGAAGGAAAGTTCCTGTCAGTGCCTCTGCAGCAGCAGCAGCAGCAGCAGCAAAGGGATCCCTGGCAGTTTTCTCCTTTTCTGCTGAGGAGCTTTTGGAGAGCTGCAGCTCTGGTCTTGCAGGCAGGAGATTGCTTGCTGCCTTTAGCCATAGTGGAATATCCAATTCCCAACAATAAGTGGCAATGTCCACTTTAGCCCATTCCTGGTTTGTACAGCTCCGAATCCCATTTCTGCTCAGTGCAGCTGGATGTGCAGCTGAGGATAAATAAGGTGAGACCTGAGACAGAACTTCCTATCCCTCACACCACCGTCTGTCCCCAGGGCACAAAAGCAGCAGCAGCACCTCCTCTGGCTCCCTGTGCTTCCAAAGAGGAGGCCAAAAGGAGGAAGAGAGCAGTGACCTTCCCGCTGTTCTGGGGGACGATGGTGAACTTCCCTCTGTGCCGGGAGATGACAGTGAACTTCCCGCTGTCCTGGGGGACGAGGGCGAATATCCCGTGCTTTGGGAATACAACAGCCAAGCTCCCACAGCGTGGGACGAGGACAGGGGACATCTCCCGGCATGGAAGGAGGACACAGGACATCCTGTGGCTTGGAAAGAGGAGGGTGAACATCTCCCAGCATGGGAAGTGGAGGGTGAACATCCCATGGCTTGGAAAGATGATGGAGAACTTGCAGCGTTTTGGGAAGAGCACCCTGAGCCTCCCTGTGCTTGGGAAGAGGACACTGAAGCTCCCTCCGCTGTGGGATCCTGGGCTGAAGGTTCTGACAGCAGCACAGCTCTGCAGCCAGAGGGGAGAGGGCAGCGGTGCCTGGTGCAGCTGAGTACGTCTGCTCTGTTCCTGGCAGCCAGAGCAGGTGCTGTGTGTGTGTCTCAGCATCAGCTGCAGCCAGGGTTGCTCTGCAGCTCAATGTGCCAGAGTCATTTATTGTCCCTCCCCAGCTGAGACCAAGGGGCTCATGGCCCCAGGGACTGGGGCTGCCTTTGGGCTCTGCTGCAAGGCGGGGTCTCCATCTGGGAGGGAGCGTCTTCCACGTGGTTTCTTTCAGGGAGCGCCGTGAGCGTGGGGGAGCCTGCCCAGAAATACCTGGAACTGGAGCAGATTGGCCAAGGGTGAGTGCACGGCTGTTACTTCTGCACAAGCAGGGCCCGGGGATTTTGCTGGTGCAGGATCAAGTGAGAAGTCAGGAGAGCCCCAAACACCTTCAGACACTGGGGTACCATCCTGCTGTCTCCCAGTCCTGATCACAATTGATCCCTGTGGTCAGAAGGCACCATCAAAGGCCCCTGAGGCTGGCAGGGTCCTGCCTGCAGCAAGGAGCAGCACCTGGAAGATCTTCTGCCCCTGCAATTGGATTGCCCAAAAGAGCAACTCACCCTCTGGTGACTGTCAGAAAACAGTTCTCAAGAAGATTTCTTTCAGATATTTTGATTCAAAAAATATCCACCGCTCAGGATTATCAAGAGAATGGTTCAGAAACAGAAACCAGAGATGAACTAATAAGGGCTCTTTTCAGCACAGGCAGCAGAGCCCATACATTCAGTAACAGACACAGAGCTGCTGCCTTTGAGGGCAAACTGCATCACCTGCCTGATGGCAGGGCCCTTGTGCATCCTGCAGCTCTTAGGCAGGAAATGCAAAAGGATGAAATGCATTCTTTTCCAGTTCTTTAGACACCCACCCCCCACCCCAGGTTCTGAACTAAAGGAACTCAGTGTGGACATTTGGGATTTGCTCCAGCCCTTTTCCCTCGTGCTGGGTCTCAGTTTCCTCTTGCACACCTTGCATGGCAGAGGGCTGGTGGCTGCTGCGCTGCTGTTGGAAGGGTGGATGCACCCGGGTGTTTTGTGAGCGCTGCAGGCAGCAGAGATCTCCTGTCTGGGCTGGCTTTCACTGCCAGGGCCTCAAGCGCTGCTTCTTTCTTCTCTGCTCTTTTGTCTCCAGGGCTTTTGGAGCCGTTTCTAAAGGACTCGCCAGGGCCACTGGAGGAGAGGTCAGCGCCAACACGCCCGGCACGTCTGGCAGCTCTCCAGGGCTCTCCCCTCTGCTGGGAGCTGTGCCTGGAGCTCTGGGGGACCAGCAGAGCTTTCCTGCACAGGCTGTTCCTCTGCAGGCACAGCAGTGTCAGCCTGCAGAGCACAGCTAGGACACACTTGGTCCTTCTCAAGTGCCCAGAGGTGTGCAAGGAGGGCAGCAGTGTCTGCCAGAGCAGGACACGCTGCCTTGCTCTTCATATCTAAAAACGGGAATGCACCAGCTGGGGGAGACTGAGGCCTCATTTATCTCCATCCCAGCCTCGGGCAGGAACACTACATAGCAGTTTTTCCATCTTGAGGTTCATCTTCAAAGGACACCTCAAGGCCTAATTAAGGAGAGATCCTGCTTGGGATCACTTTGGGCTTTCAGTCCCACTGCAGCTGTTCCCAGAGAGAGGGAGAGAAATGAGAAGATGGATGTGCAGAGCAAAGTTCTCTCCTAAACCCTGCAGCTGTGTTTGGGTCTGGTGTCAGTGCCAGCCTGGGACAGGGATCATCTGAGCCATGGATGAGCGCCTTTGCTTTGTTGTGCAACCCCAAACAGAGCAGCTGCATTTGGAATCATGGCCAAACCCCAGAGAATTGCTAAAGGGCCCCCAGGTCTGTTTTCACAGAACCTGAATTAACTCCTCCTTCCAAAATGTGTTGGAATAATAATAAAGGCACAGAGAATGTTGTTGGAGCTTTGAGGCTGACAGCTGAGGGACCATTTCTGCAGGGCTTCCAAGGCCAAATGTCTCTGGCCATGTGTCCTGTGGGCGGCCCCCAGCCAGCAGAGCAATGGGCTGTGGGAATGGCACTTGCTGAGCTCTGGTGTCCCATCCCAGGGCACTTTGGCCCAGCCCGGCTCCGTCGCTCCACAAAGACTCGCTCCGTGGTTGCTGTGGCCTCCTGCCACAGACTCCTCCAGCTAAAGCTCTGCACTGTCCCTTCAGGTGGCCATAAAGAAAATGAGTCTCAGGGGGCAGAACAGGCAACGAGCTGTGAATGAGGTCCTGGTCCTGAAGGACCTGAAGAGCCCCAACATTGTCAGCTCCTTGGACAGGTGAGTGCTTCAGCTCTTATCCCTGCACAGGCCCTGCGTTCATCTTTCCTGCCATCCAGAGTCTGCAGCCTGGTTGGAAAAAGCCTGACCTGACCACATCTTCCCAAAACAACAGCCTGGCAGTTCCTTCCCTCCTTCTGTGTGCTTTTGTTCCTTTGATTTGGTTTTTCCTTCAAGCTGACCCCGTTTTCTGTGTCTTATGCCAAGTGCTGATAAACCATGGCAGGAATTATTTCCCTTGGCTCCTTCTCCCCAACTCTTTTCCATTGCTGCAGATGCCAGGAAGAGCAGGTTCTTGTTTCCAGAAATGCCTCCTTTGCCCATTTTTCAATGGCCCTGCCAGGTTCTGAAGGGATTTTCTGCAAGGTTTCCCAAACACTTGACCTCTTTTGTGCCAAGTGCTGCACGGCCTCCTCCCCTGGATAACTCTGGGAGTTGTGCTGCCTCGTTCTGGAGGCAATGGTGGCACTGATGAGTTCAGATGCTGAACCAGCTGGGACCGAGTGCTGTGCTTCCACATTGATCTGGGCTGTTGCTAAACTGCATTTTGCACTTGCTTGCCATCTAAGGCCTCTCCTTTTTCACAGGTGTCTCCTTCTCCTTCACACTGTGCAGATCCCAAGAACTGTGCAGCCTGGCAGGAATGTCTCTCCATCTGACCCTGGCCTCATTTACAAGTGACCTGCAAACAAAACTCCACTTGAGGCTTTTCCATGGGGGAATTGAGCTGTGCACGTTCATCTCTGTGCCATTGTTTTCCTCTTCCAGCTTCCTTGTAGATGGAGATCTCTGGCTGGTAATGGAATACATGGATGGAGGAACTTTGCAGGACGTTGTCAGGCAGACACGCATGGCTGAAGGAGAGATGGCAGCTGTCAGTCGGGAGGGGAGGGATCCTGCTTGTGCTTCCCATGGCTGGGACACGCTGCTCCTTCCAACCAGGCCGTGAGAACAGGAGTGGCTTCATGCTCACAGCTTTGTTCCTGGGTTGTTTTGATGAGCTGCAGCACAAAGGGCCTCTGAAGTGAACGGCCTGCCAGCATCACTGCACTTCTACTCTGTCCTTGTCCTCTTCCCTGCTCTTGTGGAACTCTCTGTCTGCTTTTGATTTGATTTGCTGTTCTCAGCTTTGCCTTGAACCCTTTGCCCGGAGCTTGTCTGCCCTGCACGCCTGGCCTGGCACAGCAAAGCTGCTGCTGGCAGAATCCCAAACTCTCCTTTCTTGTGTGAGATATTCCGGCCACTGATTTCTACCCTCGTGTTTCTTGTTCTCTCTCAGTGTCTGCAGGGCCTGGATTTCCTCCACTCCAAGCGGGTGATCCACAGGGATCTGAAGAGCTCCAACATCCTCCTGGGAATGCACGGCTCTGTCAAGCTGGGTGGGTGTTCCTGGGCAGGCACGGCGCTCCCGGGCTGTGGCTGTGGGGCTGCTCCCCATTGACGGCCAGAGCCCCACAAGTGCTGCTGGTGGCCCTGCCCGGCCCCTGCTGCCAGCTGAGAGCGGCTACCCCATGCAGAGAGCTCAGCAGAGGAGCAGGGTGGCAGCAGTGCCTTTGCTCAGGGGATGTCCCTTCCAGAGGGGTACCAGTTGAAATCTGAAGCTTCAAGGGAATCAGCAAAAGCCACTGCATGAAAGCTGAGGCTTTCTTTAAGGCTCCACTTCCACCTTTCCTTGGCTACAGCCCTGAGGACTTTCCCTGATGGATTCAGCGCCGCTGAATCCTCAGACTGAGAGTGGGGAATCTTTGTGCTTGCTGTCCTCATTCCAGCTGCCTTTGACAGTGTTTGTTTCTGTCCCCAGCTGATTTTGGCCTCTGCGCTCAGCTCAGCCCTGAGCAGGAGCAGCCCAGCTCCATGGTGGGCACTGCTCACTGCATGGCCCCAGAAGTTGTCACCACTTCTCCTTATGGCCCCAAGGTGGACATCTGGTCCTTTGCCATTGTGACCATCGAGATGGTGGAAGGAGAACCTCCTTACTCCAAGCAAACGGGGGCCATGGTAAGAGGCAAATTCTCCAGAGCTGGCAGAGGCCTGTGAGCACAGAGTGACCCTGCCCGGGAAGGAGCAGCTGGAGGTTTCTGCCCATCGGGAAGGGAATTCCCAGAAGACTCGACCCTGAACACAGACCAAGATTCTGCAGTCTCCAGAGTTTGCTTTGGGTTTTAAGTTGTTGCAGCTCTTCTGTCTGTGAGGATGAGCTGAAAACATGAATCAAGCGCATGAGCTCTAATGTTGTCTTGAAAAAAAACCCCAAACCAACCCCAAAACCCACACCCAAACAAAACAAGTTTTCTGAAAGACTTTCTGAAAGAGGTTTTGTGAGATGAACTCCCCCCCTGTTCTTTCTCACCGGGAAACTTATCTAAAACATGAAGATAATTGTTTAACATCCCCACAGTCTCACATATTTCTTTCCCAGTCCAAGCTACTTGCTCCATGTCCCCAAGCCTGAGCTTTCAGCAGCCCAAACCTCCTGTTCCTTGCCTGGCAGTTCCTGGGATGGGACATCAGGAATGCATTTCCTTGAGT
>JAVTVJ010001399.1:0-13217 GCA_034509425.1 Eopsaltria australis
CATGGATCCCCTGTGAGTGTCGGTGACATGCCGGCTCTTTGGCAGCCTGAGCACTGCTGGCATGACCCGATGGAGCAGCTGTGAGTGTCTGTGACATCCCTGCTCTTTGGAAGACAGGGTAAGGCAGGGATGTTTGCATGGGGTCCCTTTGGGTAACTGTGACGTGCTGTCTCTTTGTCAGCCTGGGGACTCCTGCGATGTCCCCATGGAGGCCCTGTGAGTGTCTTTGACATCCCTCCTCTTTGGCCTTGTGGGAATTGCGGGCATAAGGCCGTTGAAGCCTTGTAGTGTCTGTGAGGTCCTGGCTCTTTGGCTGCCTGGAAAGTCCAGGGATGTCACCATGGAATCCCTTGGAATTTCTGTGACATCTTAGCTCCTTGGAAATCTGGGGACTGCTGGGGTATCAGCATGGAAGCCGCGTGAAAGTCTGTGACATCTGGGCTCCTAGGCAGGCAGGGATCACATGGGCTGTGGCTATGGAGCCCATGTGAGTTTCTGTGGCATGGCAGGTTTTTCTTGGGGACCCATGGAGCCGCTGTGAGTGTCTGTGACATCGTGGCTCTTTGGGAGCCTGGACACTCCTGGGATGTCACTCTTGAGCACCTGTGAGTGTGTGTGACATGCCGGCTCTTTGGCAGTCTGTGGATTCATGGGGTGTCTGCATGGAGCTCCTTCAAGTGTGTGCTGCATCCTGGCTCTTTGTCACTCTGGGGGCTCCTGGGATGGCAGTCTGGAGCCCCTGTGAATGTCTGTGACTTCCCGTCTCTTGGGGAGCCTGGGGATACGTGGGATGTGTGCATGGATGCCCTGTGAGTGTGTGTGACATGCCGGCTCTTTGGCAGCTTGGGGATCCCTGGGATGTGTGCATGGAGCCCCTGTGAGTGTCAGTGACATGGCCGAGGTTTGGCAGCTTGGGGACCCCTGGGATGTCCCCATGGAGCCCCTGTGAGTGTGTGTGGCATCTCTGGTGTTTGGCACTCTGGGGATTCCCGGATGTCCCCATGGAACGCGTGTGAGTGTCTGTGACATGCTGGCTCTTTGTCAGCCTCGGGTCTCCAGGGAAGTCGCCATGGAACTGTTGTGAGTGTCTGTGATATCCCAGTTGCTTGGAAGCCCGGGGTCTCCTGGGATGTCGCCATTGATCAGCTGTGAATGTTTGTGACATCCCGGCTCTTTGGGTGACTGGGGACAGCAGGGAAGTCCCGATGGAGCCCCTGTGAGTGTCTGTGACATCGTGGCTGTTTGACAGCCTGTGGACTCGTGGGATGTCAGTCTGGAGCCCCTGTGAGTGTCTGTGACATGCCGCGGCTTTGGCAGCCTGTGGATTCGAGGGATGTCTCCCTGGAGCTGCTGGCATTGTCTGTGACATGCTGGCTCTTTGGCACTCTGGGGGCTCCTGGGATGTCACTCTGCAGCCCCTGTGAATGTGTGTGACATCCCAGCTGTTGAGGAGTCTGGGCATAGCTGGAATGTCTGCATGGAGCCCCTGTGAGTGTCAGTGACATGGCCGAGGTTTGGCAGCTTGGGGACCCCTGGGATGTGTGCATGGAGCCCCTGTGAGTGTGTGTGGCATCTCTGGTGTCTGGCACTCTGGGGATTCCCGGGATGTCCCCATGGAACGCGTGTGAGTGTCTGTGACATGCTGGCTCTTTGTCAGCCTTGGGTCTCCTGGGAAGTCGCCATGGAACTGTTGTGAGTCTCTGTGATATCCCAGTTGCTTGGAAGCCCGGGGTCTCCTGGGATGTCGCCATTGATCAGCTGTGAATGTTTGTGACATCCCGGCTCTTTGGGTGACTGGGGACAGCAGGGATGTCCCGATGGAGCCCCTGTGAGTGTCTGTGACATCGTGGCTGTTTGAGAGACTGTGGACTTGAGGGATGTCAGTCTGGAGCCCCTGTGAGTGTCTGTGACATGCCGGTGCATTGGCAGCCTGTGGATTCGAGGGATGTCTCCATGGAGCTGCTGGCATTGTCTGTGACATCCTGGCTCTTTGGCACTCTGGGGGCTCCTGGGATGTCACTCTGCAGCCCCTCTGAATGTCTGTGTCATTACAGCTGTTGAGGAATCTGGGCATAGCTGGCATGTCTGCATGGATCCCCTGGGAGTGTCTGTGACATCCCTGCTTTTTGGAAGACAGGGTAAGGCAGGGATGTCCGCATGGGGCCCCTTTGGGTAACTGTGACATGCTGTCTCTTTGGCAGCCTGGGGACTCCTGCGATGTCCCCATGGAGGCCCTGTGAGTGTCTTTGACATCGTGGCTCTTTGGGAGCCTGGACACTCCTGGGATGTCACTCTTGAGCACCTGTGAGTGTGTGTGACATGCCGGCTCTTTGGCAGTCTGTGGATTCATGGGGTGTCTGCATGGAGCTCCTGCTAGTGTGTGTTGCATCCTGGCTCTTTGGTGCTCTGGGGGCTCCTGGGATGGCAGTCTGGAGCCCCTGTGAATGTCTGTGACTTCCCATCTCTTGGGGAGCCTGGGGACACCTGGGATGTGTGCATGGATCCCCTGTGAGTGTGTGTGACATGCCAGCTCTTTGGCAGCTTGGGGACCCCTGGGATGTGTGCATGGAGCCCCTGTGAGTGTGTGTGGCATCTCTGGTGTTTGGCACTCTGGGGATTCCCGGGATGTCCCCATGGAACGCGTGTGAGTGTCTGTGACATGCTGGCTCTTTGTCAGCCTTGGGTCTCCTGGGAAGTCGCCATGGAACTGTTGTGAGTGTCTGTGATATCCCAGTTGCTTGGAAGCCCGGGGTCTCCTGGGATGTCGCCATTGATCAGCTGTGAATGTTTGTGACATCCCGGCTCTTTGGCTGCCTGGGGACAGCAGGGAAGTCCCGATGGAGCCCCTGTGAGTGTCTGTGACATCGTGGCTGTTTGAGAGCCTGTGGACGCGTGGGATGTCAGTCTGGAGCCCCTGTGAGTGTCTGTGACATGCCGGTGCTTTGGCAGCCAGTGGATTCGAGGGATGTCTCCGTGGAGCTGCTGGCATTGTCTGTGACATCCTGGCTCTTTGTAACTCTGGGGGCTCCTGGGATGTCACTCTGCAGCCCCTGTGAATGTCTGTGACATCCCAGCTGTTGAGGAGTCTGGGCATAGCTGGCATGTCTGCATGGATCCCCTGTGAGTGTCGGTGACATGCCGGCTCTTTGGCAGCCTGGGCACTGCTGGCATGACCCGATGGAGCAGCTGTGAGTGTCTGTGACATCCCTGCTCTTTGGAAGACAGGGTAAGGCAGGGGATGTCCGCATGGGGCCCCTTTGGGTAACTGTGACATGCTGTCTCTTTGGCAGCCTGGGGACTCCTGCGATGTCCCCATGGAGGCCCTGTGAGTGTCTTTGACATCCCTGCTCTTGGCCTTGTGGGGATTGCGGGCATAAGGCCGTTGAAGCCTTGCGAGCGTCTGTGAGGTCCTGGCTCTTTGGCTGCCTGGAAAGTCCGGGGATGTCACCATGGAATCCCTTGGAATTTCTGTGACATCTTAGCTCCTTGGAAATCTGGAGACTGCTGGGGTATCAGCCTGGAAGCCGCGTGAAAGTCTGTGAGATCTGGGCTCTTAGGCAGGCAGGGATCACATGGGCTGTGGCTATGGAGCCCATGTGAGTTTCTGTGGCATGGCAGGTTTTTGGAAGCTTGGGGACTCCTGGGATTTCACCATGGAGCCGCTGTGAGTGTCTGTGACATCGTGTCTCTTTGGGAGCCTTGACACTCCTGGGATGTCACTCTTGAGCACCTGTGAGTGTGTGTGACATGCCGGCTCTTTGGCAGTCTGTGGATTCATGGGGTGTCTGCATAGAGCTCCTGCTAGTGTGTGTTGCATCCTGGCTCTTTGGTGCTCTGGGGGCTCCTGGGATGGCAGTCTAGAGCCCCTGGGAATGTCTGTGACTTCCCGTCTCTTGGGGAGCCTGGGGATACATGGGATGTGTGCATGGATGCCCTGTGAGTGTGTGTGACATGCCAGCTCTTTGGCAGCTTGGGGATCCCTGGGATGTGTGCATGGATCCCCTGTGAGTGTCAGTGTCATGGCCGAGGTTTGGCAGCTTGGGGACCCCTGGGATGTCCCCATGGAGCCCCTGTGAGTGTGTGTGGCATCTCTGGTGTTTGGCACTCTGGGGATTCCAGGGATGTCCCCATGGAACGCGTGTGAGTGTCTGTGACATGCTGGCTCTTTGTCAGCCTCGGGTCTCCTGGGAAGTCGCCATGGAACTGTTGTGAGTGTCTGTGATATCCCAGTTGCTTGGAAGCCCGGGGTCTCCTGGGATGTCGCCATTGATCAGCTGTGAATGTTTGTGACATCCCGGCTCTTTGGGTGCCTGGGGACAGCAGGGAAGTCCCGATGGAGCCCTGTGAGTGTCTGTGACATCGTGGCTGTTTGAGAGCCTGTGGACTTGTGGGATGTCAGTCTGGAGCCCCTGTGAGTGTCTGTGACATGCCGGTGCTTTGGCAGCCTGTGGATTCAAGGGATGTCTCCATGGAGCTGCTGGCATTGTCTGTGACATCCTGGCTCTTTGGCACTTTGGGGGCTCCTTGGATGTCACTCTGCAGCCCCGGTGAATGTCTGTGTCATGCCAGCTGTTGAGGAGTCTGGGCATAGATGGCATGTCTGCATGGATCCCCTGTGAGTGTCGGTGACATGCCGGCTCTTTGGCAGCCTGGGCACTGCTGGCATGACCCGATGGAGCAGCTGGGAGTGTCTGTGACATCCCTGCTCTTTGGAAGACTGGGTAAGGCAGGGATGTCCGCATGGGGTCCCTTTGGGTAACTGTGACATGCTGTCTCTTTGGCAGCCTGGGGACTCCTGCGATGTCCCCATGGAGGCCCTGTGAGTGTCTTTGACATCCCTGCTCTTTGGCCTTGTGGGGATTGCGGGCATAAGGCCGTTGAAGCCTTGTAGTGTCTGTGAGGTCCTGGCTCTTTGGCTGCCTGGGAAATCCAGGGATGTCACCATGGAATCCCTTGGAATTTCTGTGACATCTTAGCTCCTTGGAAATCTGGGGACTGCTGGGGTATCAGCATGGAAGCCACGTTAAAGTCTGTGACATCTGGGCTCTTAGGCAGGCAGGGATCACATGGGATGTGGCTATGGAGCCCATGTGAGTCTCTGTGGCATGGCAGGTTTTTGGAAGCTTGGGGACTCCTGGGATTTCACTCTTGAGCACCTGTAAGTGTGTGTGACATGCCGGCTCTTTGGCAGTCTGTGGATTCATGGGGTGTCTGCATGGAGCTCCTGCTAGTGTGTGTTGCATCCTGGCTCTCTGGTGCTCTGGGGGCTCCTGGGATGGCAGTCTGGAGCCCCTGTGAATGTCTGTGACTTCCCATCTCTTGGGGAGCCTGGGGACACCTGGGATGTGTGCATGGATCCCCTGTGAGTGTGTGTGACATGGCAGCTCTTTGGCACCTTGGGGATCCCTGGGATGTGTGCATGGAGCCCCTGTGAGTGTGTGTGGCATCTCTGGTGTTTGGCACTCTGGGGATTCCCGGGATGTCCCCATGGAACCCGTGTGAGTGTCTGTGACATGCTGTCTCTTTGGCAGCCTGGGGACTCCTGCGATGTCCCCATGGAGGCCCTGTGAGTGTCTTTGACATCCCTCCTCTTTGGCCTTTTGGGGATTGCGGGCATAAGGCCGTTGAAGCCTTGCGAGTGTCTGTGAGGTCCTGGCTCTTTGGCTGCCTGGAAAGTCCGGGGATGTCACCATGGAATCCCTTGGAATTTCTGTGACATCTGTAGCTCCTTGGAAATCTGGGGACTGATGGGGTATCAGCATGGAAGCCCGTGAAACTCTGTGACATGTCTGGGCTCTTGAGCGGGCAGGGGATCTTGCATGGGCTGTGGCTATGGAGCCCATGTGGAGTTTCTGTGGCATGGCAGGTTTTTGGAAGCTTGGGGACTCCCTGGGATTTCTGTGGAGCCACTGTGGTCATCTGTGACATCGGCTGTTTGGGGAGCCTGGACACTCCTGGGATGTCACTCTTGAGCACCTGTGAGTGTGTGTGACATGCCGGCTCTTTGGCAGTCTGTGGATTCATGGGGTGTCTGCATGGAGCTCCTGCTAGTGTGTGTTGCATCCTGGCTCTTTGTCACTCTGGGGGCTCCTGGCATGGCAGTCTAGAGCCCCTGTGAATGTCTGTGACTTCCCGTCTCTTGGGGAGCCTGGGGACACGTGGGATGTGTGCATGGAGCCCCTGTGAGTGTGTGTGACATGCCAGCTCTTTGGCAGCTTGGGGACACGTGGGATGTGTGCATGGAGCCCCTGTGAGTGTCGGTTACATGGCCGAGGTTTGGCAGCTTGGGGACCCCTGGGATGTCCCCATGGAGCCCCTGTGAGTGTGTGTGGCATCTCTGGTGTTTGGCACTCTGGGGATTCCCGGGATGTCCCCATGGAACGCGTGTGAGTGTCTGTGACATGCTGGCTCTTTGTCAGCCTCAGGTCTCCTGGGAAGTCGCCATGGAACTGTTGTGAGTGTCTGTGATATCCCAGTTGCTTGGAAGCCCGGGGTCTCCTGGGATGTCGCCATTGATCAGCTGTGAATGTTTGTGACATCCCGGCTCTTTGGGTGACTGGGGACAGCAGGGAAGTCCCGATGGAGCCCCTGTGAGTGTCTGTGACATCGTGGCTGTTTGTGAGCCTGTGGACTTGTGGGATGTCAGTCTGGAGCCCCTCTGAGTGTCTGTGACATGCCGGTGCATTGGCAGCCTGTGGATTCGAGGGATGTCTCCATGGAGCTGCTGGCATTGTCTGTGACATCCTGGCTCTTTGGCGCTCTGGGGGCTCCTGGGATGTCACTCTGCAGCCCCTGTGAATGTGTGTGATGTCCCAGCTGTTGAGGAGTCTGGGCATAGCTGGCATGTCTGCATGGATCCCCTGTGAGTGTCGGTGACATGCCGGCTCTTTGGCAGCCTGGGCACTGCTGGCATGACCCGATGGAGCAGCTGTGAGTGTCTGTGACATCCCTGCTCTCTGGAAGACAGGGTAAGGCAGGGATGTCCGCGTGGGGCCCCTTTGGGTAACTGTGCCATGCTGTCTCTTTGGCAGCTGGGGACTCCTGCGATGTCCCCATGGAGGCCCTGTGAGTGTCTTTGACATCCCTGCTCTTTGGCCTTGTGGGGATTGCGGGCATAAGGCCGTTGAAGCCTTGCGAGTGACTGTGAGGTCCTGGCTCTTTGGCTGCCTGGAAGGTCCGGGGATGTCACCATGGAATCCCTTGGAATTTCTGTGACATCTTAGCTCCTTGGAAATCTGGGGACTGCTGGGATATCAGCATGGAAGCCGCGTGAAAGTCTGTGACATCTGGGCTCTTAGGCAGGCAGGGATCACATGGGATGTGGCTATGGAGCCCATGTGAGTTTCTGTGGCATGGCAGGTTTTTGGAAGCTTGGGGACTCCTGGGATTTCACCATGGAGCCGCTGTGAGTGTCTGTGACATCGTGGCTCTTTGGGAGCCTGGACACTCCTGGGATGTCACTCTTGAGCACCTGTGAGAGTGTGTGACATGCCGGCTCTTTGGCAGTCTGTGGATTCATGGGGTGTCTGCATGGAGCTCCTGCTAGTGTGTGTTGCATCCTGGCTCTTTGGTGCTCTGGGGGCTCCTGGGATGGCAGTCTGGAGCCCCTGTGAATGTCTGTGACTTCCCATCTCTTGGGGAGCCTGGGGATAGGTGGGATGTGTGCATGGATGCCCTGTGAGTGTGTGTGACATGCCAGCTCTGTGGCAGCTTGGGGATCCCTGGGATGTGTGCATGGAGCCCCTATGAGTGTGTGTGGCATCTCTGGTGTTTTGGCACTCTGGGGATTCCCAGGGATGTCCCCATGGAACGCGTGTGAGTGTCTGTGACATGCTGGCTCTTTGTCAGCCTTGGGTCTCCTGGGAAGTCGCCATGGAACTGTTGTGAGTGTCTGTGATATCCCAGTTGCTTGGAAGCCCGGGGTCTCCTGGGATGTCGCCATTGATCAGCTGTGAATGTTTGTGACATCCCGGCTCTTTGGGCGACTGGGGACAGCAGGGAAGTCCCGATGGAGCCCCTGTGAGTGTCTGTGACATCGTGGCTGTTTGAGAGCCTGTGGACTTGTGGGATGTCAGTCTGGAGCCTCTCTGAGTGTCTGTGACATGCCGGTGCTTTGGCAGCCAGTGGATTCGAGGGATGTCTCCATGGAGCTGTTGGCATTGTCTGTGACATCCTGGCTCTTTGGCACTTTGGGGGCTCCTGGGATGTCACTCTGCAGCCCCTGTGAATGTCTGTGACATCCCAGCTGTTGAGGAATCTGGGCATAGATGGCATGTCTGCATGGATCCCCTGTGAGTGTCGGTGACATGCCGGCTCTTTGGCAGCCTGGGCACTGCTGGCATGACCCGATGGAGCAGCTGTGAGTGTCTGTGACATCCCCGCTCTTTGGAAGACAGGGTAAGGCAGGGATGTCCGCATGGGGTCCCTTTGGGTAACTGTGCCATGCTGTCTCTTTGGCAGCCTGGGGACTCCTGCGATGTCCCCATGGAGGCCGTGTGAGTGTCTTTGACATCCGTGCTCTTTGGCCTTGTGGGGATTGCGGGCATAAGGCCGTTGAAGCCTTGTAGTGTCTGTGAGGTCCTGGCTCTTTGGCTGCCTGGAAAGTCCGGGGATGTCACCATGGAATCCCTTGGAATTTCTGTGACATCTTAGCTCCTTGGAAATCTGGGGACTGATGGGGTATCAGCATGGAAGCCGCGTGAAAGTCTGTGACATCTGGGCTCTTAGGCAGGCAGGGATCACATGGGCTGTGGCTATGGAGCCCATGTGAGTTTCTGTGGCATGGCAGGTTTTTGGAAGCTTGGGGACTCCTGGGATTTCACCATGGAGCCACTGTGAGTGTCTGTGTCATCGTGTCTCTTTGGGAGCTTGGACACTCCTGGGATGTCACTCTTGAGCACCTGTGAGTGTGTGTGACATGCCGGCTCTTTGGCAGTCTGTGGATTCATGGGGTGTCTGCATGGAGCTCCTGCTAGTGTGTGTTGCATCCTGGCTCTTTGTCACTCTGAGGGCTCCTGGGATGGCAGTCTGGAGCCCCTGTGAATGTCTGTGACTTTCCGTCTCTTGGGGAGCCTGGGGATACGTGGGATGTGTGCATGGATCCCCTGTGAGTGTGTGTGACATGCCAGCTCTTTGGCACCTTGGGGACACCTGGGATGTGTGCATGGAGCCCCCTGTGAGTGTCAGTGTGTCATGGCCGAGGGTTTGTAGCTTGGGGACCCCTGGGGATGTCACCATGGAGCCCTGTGAGTGTGTGTGGCATCTCTGGTGTTTGGCACTCTAGGGATTCAGGATATCCCCATGGAGCAGCGTGTGAGTGTCTGTGACATGCACAGCTCTTTGTCAATACTTGGGTCTCCTGGGGGTCGCCATGGAACTGTTGTGAGTGTCTGTGATATCCCAGTTGCTTGGAGCCGGGGTCTCCTGGGATGTAAGCCATTGATCATCTGAGATGTTTGTGGCTGACATCCGGCTGTTTGGGTGACTGGGGACAGCAGGAGTCCAGATGGAGCCCTGTGAGGAGGTGTCTGTGACATCGTGGCTGTTTGAGCCACTGTGGACTTGTGGGATGTCAGTCTGGAGCCCCTGTAGTGTGTGACGTGCGGTTGGTGGTGGATTCGAGGGATGTCTCCATGGAGCTGCTGGCATTGTCTGTGACATCCTGGCTCTTTGGCGCTCTGGGGGCTCCTGGGATGTCACTCTGCAGCCCCTGTGAATGTCTGTGTCATCCCAGCTGTTGAGGAGTCTGGGCATAGCTGGCATGTCTGCATGGATCCCCTGTGAGTGTCGGTGACATGCCGGCTCTTTGGCAGCCTGGGCACTGCTGGCATGACCCGATGGAGCAGCTGTGAGTGTCTGTGACATCCCTGCTCTTTGGAAGACAGGGTAAGGCAGGGATGTCCTCATGGGGTCCCCTTGGGTAACTGTGACATGCTGTCTCTTTGGCAGCCTGGGGACTCCTGCGATGTCCCCATGGAGGCCCTGTTAGTGTCTTTGACATCCCTGCTCTTTGGCCTTGTGGGGATTGCGGGCATAAGGCCGTTGAAGCCTTGTAGTGTCTGTGAGGTCCTGGCTCTTTGGCTGCCTGGAAAGTCCGGGGATGTCACCATGGAATCCCTTGGAATTTCTGTGACATCTTAGCTCCTTGGAAATCTGGGGACTGCTGGGGTATCAGCATGGAAGCCACGTTAAAGTCTGTGACATCTGGGCTCTTAGGAAGTCAGGGATCACATGGGATGTGGCTATGGAGCCCATGTGAGTCTCTGTGGCATGGCAGGTTTTTGGAAGCTTGGGGACTCCTGGGATGTCACTCTTGAGCACCTGTAAGTGTGTGTGACATGCCGGCTCTTTGGCAGTCTGTGGATTCATGGGGTGTCTGCATGGAGCTCCAGCTAGTGTGTGTTGCATCCTGGCTCTCTGGTGCTCTGGGGGCTCCTGGGATGGCAATCTGGAGCCCCTGTGAATGTCTGTGACTTCCCATCTCTTGGGGAGCCTGGGGACACCTGGGATGTGTGCATGGATCCCCTGTGAGTGTGTGTGACATGGCAGCTCTTTGGCACCTTGGGGATCCCTGGGATGTGTGCATGGAGCCCCTGTGAGTGTGTGTGGCATCTCTGGTGTTTGGAACTCTGGGGATTCCCGGGATGTCCCCATGGAACCCGTGTGAGTGTCTGCGACATGCTGTCTCTTTGGCAGCCTGGGGACTCCTGCGATGTCCCCATGGAGGCCCTGTGAGTGACTTTGACATCCCTGCTCTTTGGCCTTGTCGGGATTGCGGGCATAAGGCCGTTGAAGCCTTGTAGTGTCTGTGAGGTCCTGGCTCTTTGGCTGCCTGGAAAGTCAGGGGATGTCACCATGGAATCCCTTGGAATTTCTGTGACATCTTAGCTCCTTGGAAATCTGGGGACTGCTGGGGTATCAGCATGGAAGCCGCGTGAAAGTCTGTGACATCTGGGCTCTTAGGCAGGCAGGGATCCCATGGGCTGTGACTATGGAGCGCATGTGAGTTTCTGTGGCATGGCAGGTTTTTGGAAGCTTGGGGACTCCTGGGATTTCACCATGGAGCCGCTGTGAGTGTCTGTGACATCGCAGCTCTTAGAGAGCCTGAGAACACCTTGGATGTCTGCATGGTGCTGCTGTGAGTGTCTGTGACATCATGGCTCTTTGGGAGCCGGGGCACTCCTGGGATGTCACTCTTGAGCACCTGTGAGTGTGTGTGACATGCCGGCTCTTTGGCAGTCTGTGGATTCATGGGGTTTCTGCATGGAGATCCTGCTAGTGTGTGCTGCATCCTGGCTCTTTGTCACTCTGGGGGCTCCTGGGATGGCCGTCTAGAGCCGCTGTGAATGTCTGTGACTTCCCGTCTCTTGGGGAGCCTGGGGATAGGTGGGATGTGTGCATGGATCCCCTGTGAGTGTGTGTGACATGCCGGCTCTTTGGCAGCTTGGGGATCCCTGGGATGTGTGCATGGAGCCCCTGTGAGTGTCAGTGACATGGCCGAGGTTTGGCAGCTTGGGGACCGCTGGGATGTCCCCATGGAGCCCCTGCGAGTGTGTGTGGCATGCTGGCTCTTTGTCAGCCTTGGGTCTTCTGGGAAGTCGCCATGGAACTGTTGTGAGTGTCTGTGATATCCCAGTTGCTTGGAAGCCCGGGGTCTCCTGGGATGTCGCCATTGATCAGCTGTGAATGTTTGTGACATCCCGGCTCTTTGTGTGCCTGGGGACAGCAGGGAAGTCCCGATGGAGCCCCTGTGAGTGTCTGTGACATCGTGGCTGTTTGAGAGCCTGTGGACTTGTGGGATGTCAGTCTGGAGCCCTGTGAGTGTCTGTGACATCCGGTGCCTTTTGGAAGCTGTGGATTCGAGAGTCTCCATGGAGCTGCCTGGCATTGTCTGTGACATCCGGCCTCTTGGCGCCTGGGGCCCTGGGAATGTCACTCTGCAGCCCCTGTGATTGTCTGTGACATCCCAGCTGTTGAGGAAGTCTGGGCATAGCTGGCATGTCTGCAATGGATCCCTGTGAGTTGTCGGTGAATACTGGCTCTTGGCAGCCTGGGCATGCTGGCATGACCCGATGGAGCAGCTGTGAGTGTGTGTGAACATCCGCTGCTCTTTGGAAGACAGGGTAAGCAGGGATGTCCGCATGGGGCCCCTGTGGGTTACTGTGACATGCTGTCTCTTTGGCAGCCTGGGGACTCCTGCGATGTCCCCATGGAGGCCCTGGGAGTGTCTTTGACATCCCTGCTCTTTGGCCTTGTGGGGATTGCGGGCATAAGGCCGTTGAAGCCTTGCGAGTGTCTGTGAGGTCCTGGCTCTTTGGCTGCCTGGGAAGTCCGGGGATGTCACCATGGAATCCCTTGGAATTTCTGTGACATCTTAGCTCCTTGAAAATCTGGGGACTGCTGGGGTATCAGCATGGAAGCCGCGTGAAAGTCTGTGACATCTGGGCTCTTAGGCAGGCAGGAATCACATGGGCTGTGGCTATGGAGCCCATGTGAGTTTCTGTGGCATGGCAGGTTTTTGGAAGCTTGGGGACTCCTGGCATTTCACCATGGAGCCGCTGTGAGTGTCTGTGACATCGCAGCTCTTAGAGAGCCTGAGAACACCTTGGATGTCTGCATGGTGTTCCTGTGAGTGTCTGTGGCATCGTGGCTCTTTGGGAGCCTGGGCACTCCTGGGATGTCACTCTTGAGCACCTGTGAGTGTGTGTGACATGCCGGCTCTTTGGCAGTCTGTGGATTCATGGGGTTTCTGCATGGAGCTCCTGCTAGTGTGTGTTGCATCCTGGCTCTTTGTCACTCTGGGGGCTCCTGGAATGGCAGTCTAGAGCCCCTGTGAATGTCTGTGACTTCCCATCTCTTGGGGAGCCTGGGGATAGGTGGGATGTGTGCACGGATGCCCTGTGAGTGTGTGTGACATGCCGGCTCTTTGGCAGCTTGGGGATCCCTGGGATGTGTGCATGGAGCCCCTGTGACTGTCAGTGACATGGCCGAGGTTTGGCAGCTTGGGGACCGCTGGGATGTCCCCATGGAGCCCCTGCGAGTGTGTGTGGCATGCTGGCTCTTTGTCAACCTTGGGTCTTCTGGGAAGTCGCCATGGAACTGTTGTGAGTGTCTGTGATATCCCAGTTGCTTGGAAGCCCGGGGTCTCCTGGGATGTCGCCATTGATCAGCTGTGAATGTTTGTGACATCCCGGCTCTTTGGGTGCCTGGGGACAGCA
>JAVTVJ010001400.1:0-15389 GCA_034509425.1 Eopsaltria australis
GTTAGTGTCACAATAGAGCTACTAGTGTCACAATAGAGCCACTCTACTGTCAGAAACACCGTTGTGTCCCAATTGAGCCGCTAGTGTCACAAGAGAGCCCAGACAGTGTCACAATGGGGCCCGTAGAGTGACGTAAGAGAGCCACTTTAATATCACTGTCAAACCACTATAGCATCACAATAGAGTCACTCGTGTCGCAACAGTTCCACTAGAGTGTCCCAGCAGAGCCATTATTGTGTCACAATAGAGCCACTCTAGGCTCACAATAGAGCCAGTATGGGGTCACAATGGAGTCACTCTACTGTCACAAGAGAGCAACTATAGTGTAACAATAGAGCAACTCTTGTGTCACAATACAGCAGCTATAGGGTCACAATAGACACTGTAATATCACAAGTCAGCCACGGTAATTTTACAATAGAGCCGCTAGTGTCACAAGTGAGCCACTATTATGTCACAATACAGCCAGCATGGTGTCACAATACAGCCACTATTCTGCCACAATAGAGTCACTGGTACAAAAATTAGACTGCTGTTATACTTCCACAATACAGCCACCAAAGTGTCACAATAGTGCCGCCAAGGAAACAATAGAGTCACTAGACTGTCAAAAGAGAAACAGTGTTGTGTCACAACAGAGCCACTTGGGTCATAATAGTGCATCAAGGGTGTCACAATACAGCTCCTTTATGTCACAATAGAGCCACCATGGTGTCACAATAGAACCACGTTAGTGTCACAGTAGAGCGACTAGTGTCTCAATAGAGCCACTCTACTCTCATCATAGAAACACCATTGTGTCCCAATTGAGCTGCTAGTGTCACAAGAGAGCCCAGAGAGTGTCACAATGGAGCTTAGAGAGTGTCGCAGTAGAGCCACTCTAATATCACTCTAGAACACTAGAGTATCACAATAGAGTCCCTAGTGTCACAACAGTTCCACTGGAGTGTCCCTGCAGAGCCATTATTGTGTCACAATAGGGCCACTCTAGGCTCACAATAGAGCCACTATACTGTCCCCATAGCACCACTAGAGTGTCACAATACACCCACTGTAGTGTCACACTACATCCACTCTAGTGTCACAATAAAAGCCATTCTTGTGTCACAATGAAACAATTCTAGTGCCCCAGTAGAGCCACTATTGTGTCCTAATAGATCCACTATTGTGTCACAATAGAGCCACTAGAGGGTCACAATGGAGTCACTCTATTGGCACAAGAGAGCAACTAGAGTGTCACAATACAGCAGCTATAGTGTCACAATCGAGATGCTGTAGTGTCACAAGTGAGTCACTGTAATCTCGCAAGAGAGCCACTCTAATGTCACAAGTGAGCCACTAGTGTCACAATAGAGCTACTCTAGCTTTACAGTGTAGCCACCATTGTGCCACAATCGTGCCGCTACTGTCACAATAGAGCCCTCTAATGTCACAATACAGCTACAATGGTGGCACGATTGAGCTACTATGGTGTCACAATACAGGCAAAATCATGTCCACATAGGGCCACTAGCATGCCATCATAGAGCCACAGTACATCCACAATCGTGTCACAATACAGCCACTATTGTGTCACAATCAAGCAACTCCAGTGTCACAATAGAGCCATTAGTGTAACAATTAGACTGCCATTATACTGCCACAATACAGGCACTATTGTGTCACAACAGTGCCGCCACTGAAACAATAGAGCCACTAGACTGTAAAAAGAGAAACACTGTTGTCTCTCAACAGAGACGCTAGCGTCATAATAGAGCCCATGCGGTGTCACAATACAGATCCTTTATGTCACAATAGAGCAACCATGGTGTCACCATAGAGCCATGTTAGTGTCACAATAGAGCGACTAGTGTCACAATAGAGCCACTCTACTGTCAGAAACACTGTTGAGTCCCAATTGAGCAACTAGTGTCACAAGAGAGCCCAGAGAGTGTCACAATGGGGCTCTTAGAGCGACATAATAGGGCCACTTTAATATCACTGTCAAACCACTATAGCATCACAATAGAGTCACTAGTGTCACAACAGTTCCACCCGAGTGTCCCAGCAGAGCCATTATTGTGTCACAATAGAGCCACTATGGGGTCACAATGGAGTCACTCTACTGTCACAAGAGAGCAACTATAGTGTAACAATAGAGCAACTATTGTGTCACAATACAGCAGCTATAGGGTCACAATAGACACTTTAATATCAAAAGTCAGCCACGGTAATTTTACAATAGAGCCGCTAGTGTCACAAGTGAGCCACTATTATGTCACAATACAGCCAGCATGGTGTCACAATACAGCCACTATTCTGCCACAATAGAGTCACTGGTACAAGAATTAGACTGCTGTTATACTTCCACAATACAGCCACCAAAGTGTCACAATAGTGCCGCCACTGAAACAATAGAGCCACTAGACTGTCAAAAGAGAAACAGTGTTGTGTCTGAACAGAGCCACTTGGGTCATAATAGGGCCCCTGCGGTGTCACAATACCGCTCCTTTATGTCACAATAGAGGCACCATGGTGTCACCATAGAGCCACGTTAGTGTCACAGTAGAGCGACTAGTCTCTCAATAGAGCCACTCTACTCTCATCATAGAAACACCGTTGTGTCCCAATTGAGCCGCTAGTGTCACAAGAGAGCCCAGAGAGTGTCACAATGGAGCCCAGAGAGTGTCGCAGTAGAGCCACTCTAATATCACTGTCGAACTACTATAGTATCATAATGGAATCACTAGTGTCACAACAGTTCCACCCGAGTGTCCCAGCAGAGCCATTATTGTGCCCCAATAGGGCCACTCTAGGCTCACAATTGAGCCACTATACTGTCACAATAGCTCCTCTATAGTGTCACAGTACATCCACTCTAGTGTCACGAGAAAGTCATTATTGTATCACAATGAAACATCTATAGTGCCACAGTAGAGAGTCACAATTGTGTCATAATAGAGCCACTAGAGGGTCACAATGGAGTCACTCTATAGTCACAAGAGAGCAACTAGCGTGTCGCAATACAGCAGCTATAGTGTCACAAGGGAGCCACTGCATTCTCACAAGAGAGCCACTCTAATGTCACAAGTGAGCCACTAGTGTCACAATAGAGGTACTGAAGCTGCACAATGTAGCCACCACTGTGCCACAATAGTGCCGCTAGTGTAACAATAGAGCCACTGGAATGTCACAATTCAGCTACAATGGTGTCAAAATAGAGCCAATATTGTGTCACAATACAGCCACTATTGTGTCACAAGAAAGCAACTCTAGTAGCACAAAAGAGCCCCTAGTGCAACAATTAGATAGCCATTTGTCCTGGGTTAACCCAGAGGGGTCAAAATCTAGGAAGTGATCTGTGCTGCAGGATTGCAGGAAGGAATACAACTTCCTTCCTGCAAGAGAGAGAGCCAATAATCAGGTAGTTTTAAGAATTGATAGGGAAGTAAACCAATTAAAAAGTTGGTCCGCCTTCAAGGAAAAAACCATATATAAGCAGAGACTCTCTGACGCTCTTCCTCTTTGAACCTGCTGCTGCTGTGTAGAGAGGGGCATCTCCTGCTTCTCTCGCTGGTAAGGCCCAAGCGCTTCCCCCTCCCCCTCCCCCCCCCCTTCCAAAGGAGGGATGGGGGCGGGGGAAAGGGAGGTTTTACGGCAGCCGTGCCGCTGCAGCCGGGCAGGCATGGGGGAGGAAACGATTGGAAGTTTCAGCAAATCCAGCTCAGCCGGTGTGTCAGCTACACAAGAGGGAGAGCCGGGCCAGGCAAGGACCGGGCCGGACTCCATCCAGCTCGGGCCAGGCCCTGCCCTGTCACCCCGGGCCCAGATGGCCCTACCAGGCCGAGCCGGCTTGGCAGAGCCAGGCAGAGACTCTTGAGAACGTCTGGCATCCAGCTCGGACCTGTTCAAGCAGCCCGGCAAAGAGCACGTGATCCACCCACTGCCGGAGAGAGAGAGAGAGACAAAGATTAACTCTCTCCATGCCTGGACTAAACTCACAGACACCCATCCTTCCTCGCAGAGAGAGGAACGAGTGAAGACATCTACATAGTGCAGTGCAGAGACTTTACAGTCAGTGAGGAAAGCAGAACTGATACTTACAAAGAGGTGCATGGGAAGTTGCTTCAAGTGTGAAGCTGAAAACTCTTTTGGAGAACCATGGTTGTTGACTGAGCTAATAAATTCTCTGTAATATATGAAGATATAGTCCAAAGGGGGATGTGAGGTTCTTATTGCAGCCAATGAACTGAAATACCTAAGTACAGACAAGTAAGTGTTGGAAAAGTACAGCCTGATGAGAAACTAGAACCATGAGAGAGGAGAGGCTGTGACCCAGAGCCCTGGTCCCGGGGAGAATGCTAGAGAACCTGAGCTGTCAGGAGAACCTGTGTCGCTAAGCACAGAAGAAGGGATTTTCTTTGTTGCTGCAATTGAACTGCGCATCCTTAAAACAGGTACCCTGTGGACTGTTCATAACCCACCATAGTGGCTGTGGGACGGCTACTGGTGTGGGAGGGATCCACCATTAAGCTGGACTTTGCTCCGGGCAGCGGTTAATGGTGAGGCAGAAGACCCATAAAAACTGTATTTTTCTTACAGAAGATCCATGGTGTAAGCAAAAGAAACTTCTCTCCGTAAATGAACTGGAACAAGAGCTGTTTCTGAGGTGGTAAACTGACGGGAGGTCGAAGTGTTGTCTCTTGTATGTTGTCAGGGAGAGTGAAATGGAGAGGTGGGGAAGGAGGGGTAGTCTGGGGAGTTTGTTCTGGTTATTCTTGAGTTTTTTTTTCTTTTTCCCTTTGTCTTAGATATATTAATAAAAATTCTTGTACTTTATAAAGTTTGAGCCTGCTTTGCCTACTCCTAATCCTTATCTCACAACAAGCAAGAAAGTAAATTTAAGTAGGTGTGCTAGCATTTAGCCACAAACCTGAATAAGCGAACTAAAACGACGACACCATTATACTGCCACAATACAGCCACTATTGTGTCACAATAGTGCCGCCAATGAAACAATAGAGCCACTAGACTGTCAAAAGAGAAACACTGTTGTGTAAAAAAAGAGCCACGTGGGTCATAATAGTGCACCAAGGGTGTCAAATAGAGCTCCTTGATGTCACAATAGAGCACCATGGGTCCACAAATAGAGCCACCATGGTGTCACAATAGAACACGTTAGTGTCACAGTAGGACCGGACTAGTGTCACAATAGAGCCCACTCACTGTCATCAAGAAACACCATGCGACCTCAATTGAGCCGCTAGTGTCACAGAGAGCCCAGAGAGTACTGTCACAATGGAGCCCAGAGAGTGTCCCAATAGAGCCACTCTAATATCACGATAGAACACTAGGAGTCATCACATAGAGTCCCTGTGTCAAACAGCCACCGGCTGTCCGCAGGCCATGATTGATGTCACAAATAGGGCCGCTCTAGGCCACAATAGACCACTATACTTCCCCATTTTGCACCACTAGAGTGCACAATACTGCCACTGTAGTGTCACACTACATCCACTCTAGTGTCACAAGAAAGCCATTCTTGTGTCACAATGCAACAATTAGAGTGCCACAGTAGAGCCACTATTGTGTCCTAATAGATCCACTTTTGTGTCACAATAGAGCCACTAGAGGGTCACAATGGAGTCACTCTATTTTCACAAGAGAGAAACTAGAGTGTCACAATACAGCAGCTATAGTGTCACAATCGAGATGCTGTAGTGTCACAAGTGAGCCACTGTAATCTCGCAAGAGAGCCACTCTAATGTCACAAGAGAGACACTAATGGCACAATAGAGCTACTCTAGCTTTACAATGTAGCCACCATTGTGCCACAATAGTGCCGCTACTGTCACTATAGAGCCACTCTAATGTCACAAAACACCTACATTGGTGTCACAATAGAGCCACTATGGTGTCACAATACAGGCAAAATCATGTCCACATAGAGCCACTAGCATGCCATCATAGAGCCACTCTAGGGTCACAGTACATCCACTATTGTGTCGCAGCCAGCATGGTGTCACAATCAAGCAACTCCAGTGTCACAATAGAGCCATTAGTGTAACAATTAGACTGCCATTATACTGCCACAATACAGCCACCAATTTGTCAGAACAGTGACGCCACTGAAACAATAGAGCCACTAGACTGTCAAAAGAGAAACACTGTTGTGTCACAACAGAGACACTTGGGTCATAATAGTGCATCAAGGGTGTCACAATAGAGCTCCTTTATGTCACAATAGAGCCACCATGGTGTCACAATAGAACCACGTTAGTGTCACAATAGAGCGACTAGTGTCACAATAGAGCCACTCTACTGTCATCATAGAAACACTGTTGTGTCCCAATTGAGCCGCTAGTGTCACAAGAGAGCCCAGAGAGTGTCACAATGGGGCCCCTGGAGTAACGTAAAAGTGCCACTTTAATATCGCTGTCAAACCACTATAGCATCACAATAGAGTCACTCGTGTCGCAACAGTTCCACCCGAGTGTCCCAGCAGAGCCATTATTGTGTCACAATAGAGCCACTCTAGGCTCACAATAGAGCCACTATGGGGTCACAATGGAGTCACTCTACTGTCACAAGAGAGCAACTATAGTGTAACAATAGAGCAACTAGAGTGTCACAATACAGCAGCTATAGTGTCACAAGGGAGCCACTGTATTCTCACAAGAGAGCCACTCTAATGTCACAAGTGAGCCACTAGAGTCACAATAGAGGAACGCTAGTTTTACAACTTAGCCACCACTGTGCCACAATAGTGCCGCTAGTGTAACAATAGAGCCACTCTAATGTCAGAATTCAGCTACAATGGTGTCAAAATAGAGCCAATATTGTGTCACAATACAGCCACTATTGTGTCACAAGAAAGCAACTCTAGTGGCACAAAAGAGCCACTAGTGCAACAATTAGATAGCCATTATACTGCCACAATACAGCCACCAATGTGTCACAATAGTGCCGCCACTGAAACAATAGAGCCACTAGACTGTCAAAAGAGAAACACTGTTCTGACACAACAGAGCCACTTGGGTCATAATAGTGCATCAAGGGTATCACAATAGAGCTCCTTTATATCACAATAGAGCCACCATGGTGTCACCCTAGAGCCACGTTAGTGTCACAATAGAGCAACTAGTGTCACAATAGAGCCACTCTACTGTCATCATAGAAACACCATTGTCTCCCAATTGAGCCGCTAATGTCACAAGAGAGCCCAGAGAGTGTCACAATGGAGCCCAGAGAGTGTCCCGATAGAGCCACTCTCATATCACTGTCGAACTACTAGAGTATCATAATGGAATCACTAGTGTCACAACAGTTCCACTGGAGTGTCCCAGCAGAGCCATTATTGTGTCACAATAGGGCCGCTCTAGGCTCACAATAGAGCCACTATACTGTCCCCATAGCACCACTAGAGTGTCACAATACTGCCACTGTAATGTCACACTACATCCACTCTAGTGTCACAAGAAAGCCATTCTTGTGTCACAATGAAACAATTCTAGTGCCCCAGTAGAGACACTATTGTGTCCTAATAGATCCACTATTGTGTCACAATAGAGCCACTAGAGGGTCACAATGGAGTCACTTTATTGTCACAAGAGAGCAACTAGAGTGTCACAATACAGCAGCTATAGTGTCACAATAGAGATGCTGTAGTGTCACAAGTGAGCCACTGTAGTCTCGCAAGAGAGCCACTCTAATGTCACAAGAGAGCCACTAGTGTCACAATAGAGCTACTCTAGCTTTACAATGTAGCCACCATTGTGCCACAATAGTGCCGCTAGTGTCACAATAGAGCCACTCTAATGTCACAATACAGCTACAATGGTGTCACGATTGAGCCACTATGGTGTCACAATGCAGGCAAAATCATGTCCACATATAGCCACTATCATATCATCATAGAGCCAATCTAGGGTCACAGTACATCCACTATTGTGTCACAATAAAGCCACTATTGTGTCACAATCAAGCAACTCCAGTGTCACAATAGAGCCATTAGTGTAACAATTAGACTGCCATTATACTGCCACAATACAGCCACTATTGTGTCACAACAGTGCCGCCACTGAAACAATAGAGCCACTAGACTGTCAAAAGAGAAACACTGTTGTGTCACAACAGAGCCGCTAGGGTCATAATAGAGCCCATGCGGTGTCACAATACAGCTCCATTATGTCACAATAGAGCAACCATAGTGTCACCATAGAGCCACGTTAGTGTCACAGTAGAGCGACTAGTGTCACAATAGAGCCACTCTACTGTCATCATAGAAACACCGTTGTGTCCCAATTGAGCCGCTAGTGTCACAAGAGAGCCCAGAGAGTGTCACAATTGAGCCCAGAGAATGTCCCAATAGAGCCACTCTAATATCACTGTCGAACTACTAGAGTATCATAATCGAATCACAAGTGTCACAACAGTTCCACCCGAGTGTCCCAGCAGAGCCATTATTGTGTCACAATAGGGCCGCTCTAGGCTCACAATTGAGCCACTATACTGTCACAATTGCTCCTCTATAGTGTCACAGTACATCCACTCTCGTGTCACGAGAAAGTCATTATTGTATCACAATGAAACATCTATAGTGCCACAGTAGAGAGTCACAATTGTGTCACAATAGAGCCACTAGAGGGTCACAATGGAGTCACTCTATAGTCACAAGAGAGCAACTAGCAGGTCACAATACAGCAGCTATAGTATCACAAGGGAGCCACTGTATTCTCTCAAGAGAGCCACTCTAATGTCACAAGTGAGCCACTAGTGTCACAATAGAGGTACTGAAGCTGCACAATGCAGCCACCACTGTGCCACAATAGTGCCGCTAGTGTAACAATAGAGCCACTCGAATGCCACAATTCAGCTACAATGGTGTCAAAATAGAGCCAATATTGTGTCACAATACAGCCACTATTGTGTCACAAGAAAGCAACTCTAGTAGCACAACAGAGCCCCTAGTGCAACAATTAGATAGCCATTTGTCCTGGGTTAACCCAGAGGGGTCAAAATCTAGGAAGTGATCTGTGCTGCAGGAATGCAGGAAGGAATACAACTTCCTTCCTGCAAGAGAGAGAGCCAATAATCAGGTAGTTTTAAGAATTGATAGGGAAGTAAACCCATTAAAAAGTTGGTCCGCCTTCAAGGAAAAAACCATATATAAGCAGAGACTCTCTGACGCTCTTCCTCTTTGAACCTGCTGCTGCTGTGTAGAGAGGGGCATCTCCTGCTTCTCTCGCTGGTAAGGCCCAAGCGCTTCCCCCTCCCCCTCCCCCCCCCCCTTCCAAAGGAGGGATGGGGGCGGGGGAAAGGGAGGTTTTACGGCAGCCGTGCCGCTGCAGCCGGGCAGGCATGGGGGAGGAAACGATTGGAATTTTCAGCAGATCCAGCTCAGCTGGTGTGTCAGCTACACGAGAGAGAGAGGCAGGCCAGGCAAGGACCAGGCCAGACTCCATCCAGCTCAGGCCAGGCCCTGCCCTGTCACCCCAGGCCCAGATGGCCCCAGCAGGCTGAGCCAGCTCCGCAGAGCCAGGCAGAGACTCTTGAGAGCGTCTGGCATCCAGCTCGGACCTGTTCAAGCAGCCCGGCAAAGAGCACGTGATCCTCCCACTGCCGGAGAGAGAGAGAGACAAAGATTAACTCTCTCCATGCCTGGACTAAACTCACAGACACCCATCCTTCCTCGCAGAGAGAGGAACAAGTGAGGACATCTACATAGTGCAGCGCAGAGACTTTACAGTCAGTGAGGAAAGCAGAACTGATACTCACAAGGGGGTGCATGGGAAGTTGCTTCAAGTGTGAAGCTGAAAACTCTTTTGGAGAACCATGGTTGTGGACTGAGCTAATAAATTCTCTGTAATATATGAAGATACAGTCCAAACGGGGATGTGAGGTTCTTATTGCAGCCAATGAACTGAAATACCTAAGTACAGACAAGTAAGTGTTGGAAAAGTACAGCCTGATGAGAAACTAGAACCAAGAGAGAGGAGAGGCTGTGGCCCAGAGCCCTGGTCCTGGGGAGAATGCTAGAGAAACTGAGCTGTCAGGAGAACCTGTGTCGCTAAGCACAGAAGAAGGGATTTTCTTTGTTGCTGCAATTGAACTGCGCATCCTTAAAACAGGTACCCTGTGGACTGTTCATAACCCACCATAGTGGCTGTGGGAAGGCTACTGGTGTGGGAGGGATCCACCATTAAGCTGGACTTTGCTCCAGGCAGCGGTTAATGGTGAGGCAGAAGACCCATAAAAACTGTATTTTTCTTACAGAAGATCCATGGTGTAAGCAAAAGAAACTTCTCTCCGTAAATGAACTGGAACAAGAGCTGTTTCTGAGGTGGTAAACTGACTGGAGGTCGAAGTGTTGTCTCTTGTATGTTGTCAGGGAGAGTGAATTGGAGAGGTGGGGAAGGAGGGGTAGTCTGGGGAGTTTGTTCTGGTTATTCTTGAGTTTTTCTTTCTTTTTCCCTTTGTCTTAGATATATTAATAAAACTTCTTGTACTTTATAAAGTTTGAGCCTGCTTTGCCTACTCCTAATCCTTATCTCACAACACGCAAGAAAGTAAATTTAAGTAGGTGTGCTAGCATTTAGCCACAAACCTGAATAAGCGAACTAAAACGACGACACCATTATACTGCCACAATACAGCCACCAATGTGACACAATAGTGCCGCCAATGAAACAATAGAGCCACTAGACTGTCAAAAGAGAAACACTGTTGTGTAAAAAAAGAGCCACGTGGGTCATAATAGTGCACCAAGGGTGTCAAAATAGAGCTCCTTTATGTCACAATAGAGCCACCATGGTGTCACAATAGAGCCACCATGGTGTCACAATAGAACCACGTTAGTGTCACAGTAGACCGACTAGTGTCACAATAGAGCCACTCTACTGTCATCATAGAAACACCATTGCGACCCAATTGAGCCGCTAGTGTCACAAGAGAGCCCAGAGAGTGTCACAATGGAGACCAGAGAGTGTCCCAATAGAGCCACTCTAATATCACGCTAGAACACTAGAGTATCACAATAGAGTCCCTAGTGTCACAACAGTTCCACCCGAGTGTCCCTGCAGACCCATTATTGTGTCACAATAGGGCCACTCTAGGCTCACAATAGAGCCACTATTCTGTCCCCATAGCACCACTAGAGTGTCACAATACTGCCACGGTAGTGTCACACTACATCCACTCTAGTGTCACAAGAAAGCCATTCTTGTGTCACAATGAAACAATTCTAGTGCCCCAGTAGGACCACTATTGTGTCCTAATAGATCCACTATTGTGTCACAATAGAGCCACTAGATGGTCACAATGGAATCACTCTATTGTCACAAGAGAGCAACTAGAGCGTCACAATACACCAGCTATAGTGTCACAATCGAGATGCTGTAGTGTCACAAGTGAGCCACTGTAATCTCGCAAGAGAGCCACTCTAATGTCACAAGAGAGCCACTAGTGTCACAATAGAGCTACTCTAGCTTTACAATGTAGCAACCAATGTGCCACAATAGTGCCGCTACTGTCACAAAAGAGCCACTCTAATGTCACAATACAGCTACAATGGTGTCATAATACAGGAAAAATCACGTCCAAATAGAGCCACTATCATGTCCACATAGAGCCACTATCATGTCATCATAGAGCCACTCTAGGGTCACAGTACATCCACTATTGTGTCACAATACAGCCACTATTGTGTCACAATCAAGCAACTCCAGTGTCACAATAGAGCCATTAGTGTAACAATTAGACTGCCATTATACTGCCACAATACAGCCACCAATTTGTCAGAACAGTGACGCCACTGAAACAATAGAGCCACTAGACTGTCAAAAGAGAAACAGTGTTGTGTCACAACCGAGCCGCTAGGGTCATAATAGAGCCCATGCGGTGTCACAATATAGCTCCTTTATGTCACAATAGAGCCACCATGGTGTCACCATAGAGCCACGTTAGTGTCACAATAGAGTGACTAGTGTCACAATAGAGCCACTCTACTGTCAGAAACACTGTTGTGTCCCAATTGAGCCACTAGTGTCACAAGAGAGCCCAGAGAGTGTCACAATGGGGCCCGTAGAGTGATGTAAGAGAGCCATTTTAATATCGCTGTCAAAGCACTATAGCATCACAATAGAGTCACTCGTGTCGCAACAGTTCCACCCGAGTGTCCCAGCAGAGCCATTATTGTGTCACAATAGAGCCACTCTAGGCTCACAATAGAGCCACTATGGGGTCACAATGGAGTCACTCTAGTGTCACAAGAGAGCAACTATAGTGTAACAATAGAGCAACTAGAGTGTCACAATACAGCAGCTATAGTGTCACAAGGGAGCCACTGTATTCTCACAAGAGAGCCACTCTAATGTCACAAGTGAGCCACTAGTGTCACAATAGAGGAACGCTAGTTTTACAACTTAGCCACCACTGTGCCACAATAGTGCCGCTAGTGTAACAATAGAGCCACTCTAATGTCACAATTCAGCGACAATGGTGTCAAAATAGAGCCAATATTGTGTCACAATACAGCCACTATTGTGTCACAAGAAAGCAACTCTAGTGGCACAAAAGAGCCACTAGTGCAACAATTAGATAGCCATTATACTGCCACAATACAGCCTCCAATGTGTCACAATAGTGCCGCCACTGAAACTATAGAGCCACTAGACTGTCAAAAGAGAAACACTGTTGTGTCACAACAGAGCCACTTGGGTCATAATAGTTCATCAAGGGTGTCACAATAGAGCACCTTTATGTCACAAAAGAGCCACCATGGTGTCACTATCGAACCATGTTAGTGTCACAGTAGAGCGACTAGTGTCACAATAGAGCCACTATACTGTCATCATAGAAACACCATTGTCTCGCAATTGAGCCGCTAATGTCACAAGAGAGCCCAGAGAGTGTCACAATGGAGCCCAGAGAGTGTCCCGATAGAGCCACTCTCATATCACTGTCGAACTACTAGAGTATCATAATGGAATCACTAGTGTCACAACAGTTCCACTGGAGTGTCCCAGCAGAGCCATTATTGTGTCACAATAGGGCCGCTCTAGGCTCACAATTGAGCCACTATACTGTCCCCATCGCACCACTAGAGTGTCACAATACTGCCACTGTAGTGTCACACTACATCCACTCTAGTGTCACAAGAAAGCCATTCTTGTGTCACAATGAAACAATTCTAGTGCCACAGTAGAGCCACTGTTGTGTCCTAATAGATCCACTATTGTGTCACAATAGAGCCACTAGAGGGTCACAATGGAGTCACTCTATTGGCACAAGAGAGCAACTAGAGTGTCACAATACAGCAGCTATAGTGTCACAATCGAGATGCTGTAGTGTCACAAGTGAGCCACTGTAATCTCGCAAGAGAGCCACTCTAATGCCACAAGAGAGGCACTAGTGGCACAATAGAGCTACTCTAGCTTTACAACGTAGCCACCATTGTGCCACAATAGTGCCGCTAGTGTCACAATAGAGCCCCTCTAATGTCACAATACAGCTACAATGGTGTCACGATTGAGCCACTATGGTGTCACGATATAGTCAAAGTCATGTCCACATACAGCCACTAGCATGCCATCATAGAGCCACTCTAGGGTCACAGTACATCCACTATTGTGTCACAATACAGCCACTATTGTGTCACAATCAAGCAACTCCAGTGTCACAATAGAGCCATTAGTGTAACAATTAGACTGCCATTATACTGCCACAATACAGCCACTATTGTGTCACAACAGTGCCGCCACTGAAACAATAGAGCCACTAGACTGTCAAAAGACAAACACTGTTGTGTCACAACAGAGCCGCTAGGCTCATAAAGGGCCATGCGGTGTCACAAATACCGCTCCTTTATGTCACAATACAACCATTAGTGTCCCAATAGAACCACGTTAGTGTCACAGTAGAGCGACTAGTATCACAATAGAGCCACTCTACTGTCATCATAGAAACACCATTGTGTCCCAATTGAGCCGCTAGTGTCACAAGAGAGCCCAGAGAGTGTCACAATGCAGCCCAAAGAGTGGCACAATGGAGCCCAGAGAGTGTCGCAGTACAGCCACTCTAATATCACTCTAGATCACTCGAATATCGCAATAGAGTCCCTAGTGTCACAACAGTTCCACCCGAGTGTCCCTGCAGAGCCATTATTGTGTCACAATAGGGCCGCTCTAGGCTCACAATAGAGCCACTATAGGGTCCCCATAGCACCACTAGAGTGTCACAATACTGCCACTGTAGTGTCACACTACATCCACTCTAGTGTCACAAGAAAGCCATTCTTGTGTCACAATGAAACAATTCTAGTGCGCTGTCGTCGTTCGCCTTTCCGCTGGTGTTGTGTGGCCTCTGCCCAAAGGCGTGTGCGACAGATGCGCGGGTAGACAGAAGCCGACTGTCGTCCCTGTCGCTGGGCTAGCTAGGTTCCCTGCGCGGTGGAGAGGCGCGGAGGGAGGCAAACTAGAAGGCGCACCCAAGGCTATGAAGGAGGTTCCTCGGACCCAGGCAATGATGACGGTGACACAGAGGTGTTGCATCCAAGAGAGCCGGGATCCGAAGACCCCGAGCTCATCGTGACATGGGGTTTTATTGTAACTAGACAACCAATCACAAGGGGCTCTAGGGGAGGGACGTAGGAGGAGTTGAGGAGAGGGAACCAACTTGGAGAGAGCAGGGGAGGAGACGGGGAGGAGAGAGCATAACGGACAGGGCAAGGATACAATCAACTTGCAGGGTAGACAGAACTTTCTAGGGCGGGGGAGTGGCAGCTAAAAGACAGACAAGCAGGCCCGACCAATCACCCTCAGAGGGTGTCAACTTCTTCCAGCCCATCCTCTGATGGGTCGAACCATTCTATTGCTGGGACTTGGGGGAGTTCACCCTCCTCCCCCCAAGGCCTGCCAATGGGAAATTCCTCGGGGCCTAGTTGAACAACCGCCACATCTCCCCCGCTCTTATTATTTAAGGAAAGTAGGTTAACAACTGAAGTAACAACGCAACGCTTAAAACACGAAAGAAAACATAACACAACCACCATAACTAACAAAATCATTAGCACTGGCCGAATGATTTGAGTCACCCATCCCGAGAGTCCTAAACGTCCAACCAGATTGTCCAACCAGTCGCTGGCTTCGCGACGAAGCTGATGGACCTGTTCTTGAAGGGCAAGGATGTTCTTGCGGATGTCTCGCGCATGGGAGGATAGGTTAAAACAGCACATCCCTTCAAATTCTTCGCATCCATGTCCATGTATCAGGAGCAAAAAGTCGATGGCAGCTCTATTTTGTAAGGTGGCCTGTCTAGTCGTCTCCTCATCAGCGAGGAGACCTGCGAGCGCTTGTGATGTTATGTTGGCTTGTTTCCCTAGCCAACACTCCAGGTGAGAAAGCTCACCTAGG
>JAVTVJ010001402.1:0-11191 GCA_034509425.1 Eopsaltria australis
ATTTCCGGGCCATTTTAGGCTGATATTTGTGTCAGTTTTTGGGGTGATTTTTGGGGCGATTTTTGGGCCATTTTTGGGTCATATTTGGGTCATTTTTTGGGGCTGTTTTGGGCCTATTTTTGGGTCATTTGTTGGGGGAATTTTTGGCTCATTTTTCGGCCAAATTTTGGTCAATTTGGGGTTATTTTTGGGGTCATTTTGGGGCTATTTTTGGGTTATTTTTAAGCCATTTTGGGGCTATTTTTGGGACTAATTCTGGGTCATTTTCCAGGACATTTTGGGCTCATATTTGGGTCAGTTTTTGAGTCATTTTTGGAGCTATTTTCTGGTCATTTTGGGGCCATATTTGGGTCATTGTTTTGGGTCATTTTTTGGGGCCATTTTTGAGTCATTTTTGGGTGTATTTTTGGGTCATTTTTGGGGTCATTTTTTGGGAATATTTAGGTCATTTTCGAGGCCATTTTTTAGTAATTTTTAAGCGATTTTTTAATTATTTTTGGGTCATTTTTGGGTGAGTTTTGGGCTGTTTTGGGCCTTTTTGTGGGTCATTTATAGGGGAAATTTTGGATTATTTTACGGCCAATTATGAGTCATTTTTGGGGCCATTTTTGGGGCCATTTTTGGAGCCATGTTGGGCCTATTTTTGTCAATTATAGGAGGAATTTCGGGGTTATTTTACGGCCAACTTTGGGTCATATTTGGGGCCATTTTAAGGTCATTTTGGGGCTATTTTTGCGTCTATTTTTGGGTCATTTTTGGGTCATTTGTGGGGCCATTTTTGGGTCATTTGTGGGGCCATTTTTGGGTCATTCTTGGGGCGTTTCTGAGTCATTTTCTGGGCTATTTGGGGCCCATATTTGGGTCAATTTTTGTGTCATTTTTGGAGCAAATTTTGGCCATTTTTGTGTTTATTATTGGGCCATTTTTGGGACTGTTTTGTTCAATTTTTTAGTGATTTATAAGGGGAAGTTCTGGGTTGTTTTACGGCAAATTTTTGGGTCATTTTTGGGGCTATTTTTGGGGCTATTTTGGGGTCAATTTTGGGTCTATTTTCGGGGCCATTTCTGGGTCGTTTTCGAGGCCATTTTGGGCCCATATTTGGGTCAATTTTTGTGTTATTTTTCGGGCGAATTCTGGGCAACTTTTGGGTAATTTTTTTTGGGTAATTTTGGGGGTAATTTTTTTGGGCTTTATTTCCCCCTGGTATTTATTAGGGGAATCATCCTAGGTTTTTTACGGCCAATTTTGGGTCATTTTTCGGGCCAATTTTGGGGCCATTTTGTGGGTATTTTTGGGTCTTTTTTTAATCACTTTTGATGCAATTTTTGGGTCATTTTTGGGGTTATTTTTGGGGCCATTTTCGGGCAATTTTTGCGTCATTTTTGGGTCATTTTTTGGGGCTGCTTTGGGCCTATTTTTGGGTCATTTATAGGGGGAATTTTGGCTCATTTTATGGGCCAATTTTAGGTCATTTTTGGGGCCATTTTCCGGGCCATTTTAGGCTGATATTTGTGTCAGTTTTTGGGGTGATTTTTGGGGCGATTTTTGGGCCATTTTTGGGTCATATTTGGGTCATTTTTTTGGGCTGTTTTGGGCCATTTTTGGGTCATTTAAAGGGGGAATTTTTGGCTCATTTTACGGCCAATTTTGAGTCATTTTTGGGGCTATTTTTTGGGCCATTTTGGGGCTATTTTTGGGTCTTTTTTAAGCCACTTTTGGGCATATTTTTGGGGCCATTTCTGGGTCATTTTCTGGGCCATTTTGGGCCGATATTTGGGTCAAGTTTTGTGCCATTTTTGGGGCGATTTTTCGGTCATTTTTTGGGTCATTTTTGGGTCATTTTTTGGGACTTCTTTGGGCCTATTTTTGGGTCATTTATAGGGCTAATAGCGGGGTTAATTTAAGGCCAGATTATGGGTCATTTTTGTTGCCAATTTTGGGGCCATTTTGGGGTATTTTTGGGTCATTTTTGGGTCATTTTTGGGCCATTTTTGGGTCTATTGTTGAGTCATTTTTGGGACACTGTTGGGTCATTTTTGGGTTATTGCTTTGGGCCATTTTTTGGTCAGTTTTGGGGCCATATTTGGTCTTTTTTGGGTGATTCTTGGGGCTTTTTGGGGTCATTATTTTGTCAGTTTCGGGGCCATTTTTGGGCATTTTTGGGTGATTTCTGGGGCTTTTTAGGGGTTATATTTGGAGTGATTTTTGGGGCCATTTCTGGGTCATTTTTGGGTCATTTTTTGCGGCTATTTTAGGCCTATTTTTGGGTCATTTGTTGGGGGAATTTTTGGCTCATTTTTCGGCCAAATTTTGGTCAATTTGGGGTTATTTTTGGGGTCATTTTGGGGCTATTTTTGGGTTATTTTTAAGCCATTTTGGGGCTATTTTTGGGACTAATTCTGGGTCATTTTCCAGGACATTTTGGGCTCATATTTGGGTCAGTTTTTGAGTCATTTTTGGAGCTATTTTCTGGTCATTTTTGGGCCATATTTGGGTCATTGTTTTGGGTCATTTTTTGGGGCCATTTTTGAGTCATTTTTGGTGTATTTTTGGGTCATTTTTGGGGTCATTTTTTGGGAATATTTGGGTCATTTTCGAGGCCATTTTTTAGTAATTTTTAAGCGATTTTTTAATTATTTTTGGGTCATTTTTGGGTGAGTTTTGGGCTGTTTTTGGGCCTTTTTGTGGGTCATTTATAGGGGAAATTTTGGATTATTTTACGGCCAATTATGAGTCATTTTTGGGGCCATTTTTGGAGCCATTTTGGGCCTATTTTTGGGTCAATTATAGGAGGAATTTCGGGGTTATTTTACGGCCAACTTTTGGGTCATATTTGGGGCCATTTTAAGGTCATTTGGGGGCTATTTTTGCGTCAATTTTGGGTCATTTTTGGGTCTATTTTTGGGACATTTTTGGGTCATTTGTGGGGCCATTTTTTGGTCATTCTTGGGGCGTTTCTGAGTCATTTTCTGGGCTATTTGGGGCCCATATTTGGGTCAATTTTTGTGTCATTTTTGGAGCAAATTTTGGCCATTTTTGGGTTTATTATTGGGCCATTTTTTGGACTGTTTTTGTTCAATTTTTTAGTGATTTATAAGGGGAAGTTCTGGGTTGTTTTACGGCAAATTTTTGGGTCATTTTTGGGGCTCTTTTTGGGGCTATTTTGGGGTCATTTTTGGGTCTATTTTCGGGGCCATTTCTGGGTCGTTTTCGAGGCCATTTTGGGCCCATATTTGGGTCAATTTTTGTGTTATTTTTCGGGCGAATTCTGGGCAACTTTTGGGTAATTTTTGGGTAATTTTGGGGTAATTTTGGGGTAATTTTTGGGCTTATTTCCCTGTCATTTATAGGGGGAATCTCTAGGTTTTTTTACGGCAAATTTTGGGTCATTTTTCGGGCCAATTTTGGGGCCATTTTGTGGCTATTTTTGGGTCTTTTTTTAATCACTTTTGATGCAATTTTTGGGTCATTTTTGGGGTTATTTTTGGGGCTATTTTCATTTTCGGGCAATTTTTGCGTCATTTTTGGGTCATTTTTGGGGCTGCTTTGGGCCTATTTTTGGGTCATTTATAGGGGGAATTTTTGGCTCATTTTATGGGCCAATTTTAGGTCATTTTTGGGGCCATTTTCCGGGCCATTTTAGGCTGATATTTGTGTCAGTTTTTGGGTGATTTTTGGGGCGATTTTTGGGCCATTTTTGGGTCATATTTGGGTCATTTTTTGGGGCTGTTTTGGGCCTATTTTTGGGTCATTTAAAGGGGGAATTTTTGGCTCATTTTACGGCCAATTTTGAGTCATTTTTGGGGCTATTTTTTGGGCCATTTTGGGGCTATTTTTGGGTCATTTTTAAGCCACTTTTGGGCATATTTTTGGGGCCATTTCTGGGTCATTTTCTGGGCCATTTTGGGCCGATATTTGGGTCAAGTTTTGTGCCATTTTTGGGGCGATTTTTCGGTCATTTTTTGGGTCATTTTTGGGTCATTTTTTGGGACTTCTTTGGGCCTATTTTTGGGTCATTTATAGGGCTAATAGCGGGGTTCATTTAAGGCCAGATTATGGGTCATTTTTGTTGCCAATTTTGGGGCCATTTTGGGGTATTTTTGGGTATTTTTGGGTCATTTTTGGGTCATTTTTGGGTCTATTGTTGAGTCATTTTTGGGACACTGTTGGGTCATTTTTGGTTTATTGCTTTGGGCCATTTTTTGGTCAGTTTTGGGGCCATATTTGGTCTTTTTTGGGTGATTCTTTGGGGCTTTTTGGGGTCATTATTTTGTCAGTTTCGGGGCCATTTTTGGGCATTTTTGGGTGATTTTTGGGGCTTTTTAGGGGTTATATTTGGAGTGATTTTTGGGGCCATTTCTGGGTCATTTTTGGGTCATTTTTTGCGGCTATTTTAGGCCTATTTTTGGGTCATTTGTTGGGGGAATTTTTGGCTCATTTTTCGGCCAAATTTTTGTCAATTTTGGGGTTATTTTTGGGGTCATTTTGGGGCTATTTTTGGGTTATTTTTAAGCCATTTTGGGGCTATTTTTGGGACTAATTCTGGGTCATTTTCCAGGACATTTTGGGCTCATATTTGGGTCAGTTTTTGAGTCATTTTTGGAGCTATTTTCTGGTCATTTTTGGGCCATATTTGGGTCATTGTTTTGGTTCATTTTTTGGGGCCATTTTTGAGTCATTTTTGGGTGTATTTTTGGGTCATTTTTGGGGTCATTTTTTGGGAATATTTGGGTCATTTTCGAGGCCATTTTTTAGTAATTTTTAAGCGATTTTTAAATTATTTTGGGTCATTTTTGGGTGAGTTTTGGGCTGTTTTGGGCCTTTTTGTGGGTCATTTATAGGGGAAATTTTGGATTATTTTACGGCCAATTATGAGTCATTTTTGGGGCCATTTTTGGAGCCATGTTGGGCCTTTTTTTGGGTCAATTATAGGAGGAATTTCGGGGTTATTTTACGGCCAACTTTGGGTCATATTTGGGGCCATTTTAAGGTCATTTTGGGGCTATTTTTGCGTCAATTTTGGGTCATTTTTGCGTCAATTTTGGGTCTATTTTTGGGTCTATTTTTGCGTCATTTTTGGGTCATTTGTGGGGCCATTTTTGGGTCATTCTTGGGGCGTTTCTGAGTCATTTTCTGGGCTATTTGGGGCCCATATTTGGGTCAATTTTTGTGTCATTTTTGGAGCAAATTTTGGCCATTTTTGGGTCATTATTGGGCCATTTTTGGGACTATTTTTTGTTCAATTTTTTAGTGATTTATTAGGGGAAGTTCTGGGTTGTTTTACGGCAAATTTTTGGATCATTTTTGGGGCTATTTTTGGGGCTATTTTGGGGTCATTTTTGGGTCTATTTTCGGGGCCATTTCTGGGTCGTTTTCGAGGCCATTTTGGGCCCATATTTTGGTCAATTTTTGTGTTATTTTTAGGGCGAATTCTGGGCAACTTTTTGGTAATTTTTGGGTAATTTTGGGGTAATTTTTGGGCTTATTTCACTGTCATTTATAGGGGGAATCTCTAGGTTTTTTTACGGCCAATTTTGGGTCATTTTTCGGGCCAATTTTGGGGCCATTTTGTGGCTATTTTTGGGTCTTTTTTTAATCACTTTTGATGCTATTTATGGGCCAATTTTAGGTCATTTTTGGGGCCATTTTCCGGGCCATTTTAGGCTGATATTTTTGTCAGTTTTTGGGGTGATTTTTGGGGCGATTTTTGGGCCATTTTTGGGTCATATTTGGGTCATTTTTTGGGGCTGTTTTGGGCCATTTTTGGGTCATTTAAAGGGGAATTTTTGGCTCAATTTACGGCCAATTTTGAGTGATTTTTGGGGCTAGTTTTTGGGCCATTTTGGGGCTATTTTTGGGTCATTTTTAAGCCACTTTTGGGCATATTTTTGGGGCCATTTCTGGGTCATTTTCTGGCCATTTTGGGCCGATATTTGGGTCAAGTTTTGTGCCATTTTTCGGTCATTTTTTGGGTCATTTTTTGGGTCATTTTTGGGTCATTTTTTGGGACTTCTTTGGCCTATTTTTGGGTCATTTATAGGGCTAATAGCGGGGTTAATTTAAGGCCAGATTATGGGTCATTTTTGTTGCCAATTTTGGGGCCATTTTGGGGTATTTTTGGGTCATTTTTGGGTCATTTTTGGGTCTATTGTTGAGTCATTTTTGGGACACTGTTGGGTCATTTTTGGGTTATTGCTTTGGGCCATTTTTTGGTCAGTTTTGGGCCATATTTGGTCTTTTTTTGGGTGATTCTTTTTGGGGCTTTTTTGGGCTGTTATTTTGTCAGCGTTTCGGGGCCATTTTTGGGTACTTTTTGGGTGATTTTTGGGCTTTTTAGGGGTTATATTTGGAGTGATTTTTAAATATTTCTGGGTCATTTTTAATATTTTTGCGGCTATTTTAGGCTCATATTTTTTGTCATTTGTTGGGGAATTTTTGCCTCATTTTTTCTGCCACTTTATTACTTTCTTTTAGTTATTTTTGAGGTCATTTTGGGGCTATTTTTGGGTTATTTTTAAGCCATTTTGGGGCTATTTTTGGAACTAATTCTGGGTCATTTTCCAGGACATTTTGGGCTCATATTTGGGTCAGTTTTTGAGTCATTTTTGGAGCTATTTTCTGGTCATTTTTGGGCCATATTTGGGTCATTGTTTTGGGTCATTTTTTGGGGCCATTTTTGAGTCATTTTTGGGTGTATTTTTGGGTCATTTTTGGGGTCATTTTTTGGGAATATTTGGGCTATTTTTGGGGCCATTTTTTAGTAATTTTTAAGCGATTTTTAAATTATTTTTGGGTCATTTTTGGGTGAGTTTTGGGCTGTTTTGGGCCTTTTTGTGGGTCATTTATAGGGGAAATTTTGGATTATTTTAGGGCCAATTTTGGGTCATATTTGGGGCCATTTTAAGGTAATTTTGGGGCTTTTTTTTTGGGTCAATTTTGGGAAATTTTTGGGTCTATTTTTGGGTCATTTTTGGGTCATTTTTGGATTATTTTTGTGCCATTTTTGAGTAATATTTGAGGCAATTTTGGGGTCATTTTTGGGTCATTTGTGGGGCCATTTTTGGGTCATTCTTGGGGGAATTTCTGAGTCATTTTCTGGGCTATTTGGGGCCCATATTTGGGTCAATTTTTGTGTCATTTTTGGAGAAAATTTTGGCCATTTTTGGGTCATTATTGGGCCATTTTTGGGACTATTTTTTGTTCAATTTTAGTGATTTATATAAGGGAAGTTCTGTTGTTTTACGGCAAATTTTGGCCATTTTTGTAGCTATTTTTGGGGCTATTTCAGAAATACTTTTAGTCTATTTTCAGCTATTTGGCCGTTTCGAGGCCATTTTGGGCCCATATTTGGGTCAATTTGTGTGTTATTTTTCGGGCGAATTCTGGGCAACTTTTGGGTAATTTTTGGGTAATTTTGGGGTAATTTTTGGGCTTATTTCCCTGTCATTTATAGGGGGAATCTCTAGGTTTTTTTACGGCCAATTTTGGGTCATTTTTCGGGCCAATTTTGGGGCCATTTTGTGGCTATTTTTGGGTCTTTTTTTAATCACTTTTGACGCAATTTTTGGGTCATTTTTGGGGTTATTTTTGGGGCCATTTTCGGGCAATTTTTGCGTCATTTTGGGTCATTTTTTGGGGCTGCTTTGGGCCTATTTTTGGGTCATTTATAGGGGGAATTTTTGGCTCATTTTATGGGCCAATTTTAGGTCATTTTGGGGCCATTTTCCGGGCCATTTTAGGCTGATATTTGTGTCAGTTTTTGGGGTGATTTTTGGGGCGATTTTTGGGCCATTTTTGGGTCATATTTGGGTCATTTTTTGGGGCTGTTTTGGGCCTATTTTTGGGTCATTTAAAGGGGAATTTTTGGCTCATTTTACGGCCAATTTTGAGTCATTTTTGGGGCTATTTTTTGGGCCATTTTGGGGCTATTTTTGGGTCATTTTTAAGCCACTTTTGGGCATATTTTTGGGGCCATTTCTGGGTCATTTTCTGGGCCATTTTGGGCCGATATTTGGGTCAAGTTTTGTGCCATTTTTGGGGCGATTTTTCGGTCATTTTTTGGGTCATTTTTGGGTCATTTTTTGGGACTTCTTTGGGCCTATTTTTGGGTCAATTATAGGGCTAATAGCGGGGTTAATTTAAGGCCAGATTATGGGTCATTTTTGTTGCCAATTTTGGGGCCATTTTGGGGTATTTTTGGGTCATTTTTGGGTCATTTTTGGGTCTATTGTTGAGTCATTTTTGGGTCTATTGTTGAGTCATTTTTGGGACACTGTTGGGTCATTTTTGGGTTATTGCTTTGGGCCATTTTTTGGTCAGTTTTGGGGCCATATTTGGTCTTTTTTGGGTGATTCTTGGGGCTTTTTGGGGTCATTATTTTGTCGGTTTCGGGGCCATTTTTGGGCATTTTTTGGGTGATTTTGGGGCTTTTTAGGGGTTATATTTGGAGTGATTTTTGGGGCCATTTCTGGGTCATTTTTGGGTCATTTTTTGCGGCTATTTTAGGCCTATTTTTGGGTCATTTGTTGGGGGAATTTTTGGCTCATTTTTCGGCCAAATTTTGGTCAATTTTGGGGTTATTTTTGGGGTCATTTTGGGGCTATTTTTGGGTTATTTTTAAGCCATTTTGGGGCTATTTTTGGGACTAATTCTGGGTCATTTTCCAGGACATTTTGGGCTCATATTTGGGTCAGTTTTTGAGTCATTTTTGGAGCTATTTTCTGGTCATTTTTGGGCCATATTTGGGTCATTGTTTTGGGTCATTTTTTGGGGCCATTTTTGAGTCATTTTTGGGTGTATTTTTGGGTCATTTTTGGGGTCATTTTTTTGGAATATTTGGGTCATTTTCGAGGCCATTTTTTAGTAATTTTTAAGCGATTTTTTAATTATTTTTGGGTCATTTTTGGGTGAGTTTTGGGCTGTTTTGGGCCTTTTTGTGGGTCATTTATAGGGGAAATTTTGGATTATTTTAGGCCTATTTTGGGTCATATTTGGGGCCATTTTTGGAGCCATTTTGGGCCTTTTTTTGGGTCAATTATAGGAGGAATTTCGGGGTTATTTTACGGCCAACTTTGGGTCATATTTGGGGCCATTTTAAGGTCATTTTGGGGCTATTTTTGCGTCAATTTTGGGTCATTTTTGGGTCTATTTTGGGTCATTTTTGGGTCATTTGTGGGGCCATTTTTGGGTCATTCTTGGGGCGTTTCTGAGTCATTTTCTGGGCTATTTGGGGCCCATATTTGGGTCAATTTTTGTGTCATTTTTGGAGCAAATTTTGGCCATTTTTGTTTTTATTATTGGGCCATTTTTGGGACTATTTTTGTTCAATTTTTTAGTGATTTATAAGGGGAAGTTCTGGGTTGTTTTACGGCAAATTTTTGGGTCATTTTTGGGGCTATTTTTGGGGCTATTTTGGGGTCATTTTTGGGTCTATTTTCGGGGCCATTTCTGGGTCGTTTTCGAGGCCATTTTGGGCCCATATTTGGGTCAATGTTTGTGTTATTTTTCGGGCGAATTCTGGGCAACTTTTGGGTAATTTTTGGGTAATTTTGGGGTAATTTTTGGGCTTATTTCCCTGTCATTTATAGGGGGAATCTCTAGGTTTTTTACGGCCAATTTTGGGTCATTTTTCGGGCCAATTTTGGGGCCATTTTGTGGCTATTTTTGGGTCTTTTTTAATCACTTTTGATGCAATTTTTGGGTCATTTTTGGGGTTATTTTTGGGGCCATTTTCGGGCAATTTTTGCGTCATTTTTGGGTCATTTTTTTGGGGCTGCTTTGGGCCTATTTTTGGGTCATTTATAGGGGGAATTTTTGGCTCATTTTATGGGCCAATTTTAGGTCATTTTTGGGGCCATTTTCCGGGCCATTTTAGGCTGATATTTGTGTCAGTTTTTGGGGTGATTTTTGGGGCGATTTTTGGGCCATTTTTGGATCATATTTGGGTCATTTTTTGGGGCTGTTTTTGGCCTATTTTTGGGTCATTTAAAGGGGGAATTTTTGGCTCATTTTACGGCCAATTTTGAGTCATTTTTGGGGCTATTTTTTGGGCCATTTTGGGGCTATTTTTGGGTCATTTTTAAGCCATTTTGGGCATATTTTTGGGGCCATTTCTGGGTCATTTTCTGGGCCATTTTGGGCCTATATTTGGGTCAAGTTTTGTGCCATTTTTGGGGCGATTTTTCGGTCATTTTTTGGGTCATTTTTTGGGTCATTTTTGGGTCATTTTTTGGGACTTCTTTGGGCCTATTTTTGGGTTATTTATAGGGCTAATAGCGGGGTTAATTTAAGGCCAGATTATGGGTCATTTTTGTTGCCAATTTTGGGGCCATTTTGGGGTATTTTTGGGTCATTTTTGGGTCATTTTTGGGTCTATTGTTGAGTCATTTTTGGGACACTGTTGGGTCATTTTTGGGTTATTGCTTTTGGCCATTTTTTGGTCAGTTTTGGGGCCATATTTGGTCTTTTTTTGGGTGATTCTTGGGGCTTTTTGGGGTCATTATTTTGTCAGTTTCGGGGCCATTTTTGGGAATTTTTGGGTGATTTTTGGGGCTTTTTAGGGGTTATATTTGGAGTGATTTTTGGGGCCATTTCTGGGTCATTTTTGGGTCATTTTTTGCGGCTATTTTAGGCCTATTTTTGGGTCATTTGTTTGGGGAATTTTTGGCTCATTTTTCGGCCAAATTTTGGTCAATTTTGGGGTTATTTTTGGGGTCATTTTGGGGCTATTTTTGGGTTATTTTTAAGCCATTTTGGGGCTATTTTTGGGACTAATTCTGGGTAATTTTCCAGGACATTTTGGGCTCATATTTGGGTCAGTTTTTGAGTCATTTTTGGAGCTATTTTCTGGTCATTTTTGGGCCATATTTGGGTCATTGTTTTGGGTCATTTTTTGGGGCCATTTTTGAGTCATTTTTGGGTGTATTTTTGGGTCATTTTTGGGGTCATTTTTTGGGAATATTTGGGTCATTTTCGAGGCTATTTTTTAGTAATTTTTAAGCGATTTTTAAATTATTTTTGGGTCATTTTTGGGTGAGTTTTGGGCTGTTTTGGGCCTTTTTGTGGGTCATTTATAGGGGAAATTTTGGATTATTTTACGGCCAATTATGAGTCATTTTTGGGGCCATTTTTGGAGCCATTTTGGGCCTATTTTTGGGTCAATTAAAGGAGGAATTTCGGGGTTATTTTACGG